>JARFIW010000690.1:0-19319 GCA_036346225.1 Platerodrilus igneus | reverse complement strand
CAAGGGAATTTTACCCTTGTTTAAACTATGTTTCGATGTTTGAAGGCGGAGTATCGCATCGATGTGGTGCATAAGAAGGAGTCGGATAGGAATACTTGTTTGTTAACGTGATAGCAAGATACGCGGCATTAAAAATTGTAATACGAGCAGAAGAACGTTAGGTCGCACGAAATCACGCTTGGTAGCTTAATAAATTAAAAGGGTTTCAGAGTTGAAATTATATCCGAACTTACGTTGTAAGGATTTGTTAAGAAATAAATAGTAAGCACACCTAATTTACTGAACGGATGATATTTCTAGTTGTGGATGCAAAATAAAATTCCACATCTGTTCGGACCGCTTAAGGAATTCTAACCTGGATCACACAGTCTTCTTAATTGGATTGGGTGTGGTTGACTTTTTTGCTTAAGTTGTTTCTGGGGGGGGACCTAGTCCTGGCGCCCATATCTATTTACGCGTTATGTAGCACTCCTACGACCGTTAGTGCTTTTTGACTAGCCACGAAACAGGAAGCAGCAAATTTATATCTCCGAGTTTGAGCACAGCGTTGCTACAATTCACTCCTAGTACGCCTTAGGGGGGGTCTTATACTTTATTCCTCGCATTTCTGGTCTGACAAGAATTTGGCGTTCAATGTCTGGGGCCTATTTTTGTAAAGTAAATTCAGATTTTAATGTGCTAGCTGCAATTGTCAAATTTATTAGGGTTATTATGGGATGGTTAGTTGGTCTTTACCCAAATTAAATAAAATCACATAATTATTTGATTGCATGAAGATAGTATTTAATTTTCTTTTATAGATAGAACACACAGTAGTTACATATTTTATTTATTTTCTAATTATAGTAAAGTGAAAATTCGTAAGTTATCTTAAAAGAGTTGTGAGGGAATAGGAAGGATAAATTTAAAATGGATCCTTATAGATTAACTAAAGACGAACTAGAATACAAAATTTTAGTACGAGGCTGTAAACTTTCCACTGCCGAGACGGTTAGAGAACTTAGAAAAAAATTAAAAGGGGAATTGTCCAAAGGGCCATTTGACGAATTAAGAACGGCAAAGAATTTTAGTCCAAAAATTAAGGGAGAGCTCATAATTTGTGAAAAGGAAACTTTTGAACTGGAACTAGAATTAAAAATCTTACAGTTAGGGGAAACATTTTTAGTTTTAAAACTTGAGACAAAATTAAAACATTTACTAAGTCGGTTAACAAGATTACGGCTAGATGAAGGGGACAAGGAATGTTTTAGTGCAGTAGACGCGCTATTGGAACATTTAGGAACACTTACTAAAATCCTAGATGAATTCGGCATCGAGTTGGAAATGAAAAACGCTGAGACTTCTTCAGTACCTGTAGGTGTGAGAAATGAAGCAGCAGGAGTTACAATGAATCCGGTTGTTGCATCAAAAGGGATACCTATAGTTAAGTGGGAGATAACATTTTTCGTGGATTCTTAAGATATTAGTGTTAATGGTTTCCTTGAAAGAATTGCTCGAAATATTACCGAAGTTGAGTTAAATAAATCCATTATAGACTTACTTCAAAGCAAGACGCATATATGGCGCAGGTCGGTTCGTTCTTCGATCACTTCATGGGCGCATTTTGTCGACGGTGTACGCAAGAAATATTTGCCCTTTGATTATCAACGCGAGTTACTATATGAGATTAGAAATCGAAAACAATTACAACAAGAAAAGGTCGGGACTGTTTTGGGTGTATGATCAATCTTTTTACGAGACTTTCTGTGGCGTTACCCGAAGATGAAAACTAGCAATTCTGCGTAGAAATATTATGCCGTATTATATTCATGGGTTAGGTTTACACTATATTTTCGACGGTAGAGGAATTACGTCTTTTGTGCAAGAAGTTAGAAATAAATAAACCGCTAGCTACGAGTTTCGTCAATCGACAGTTAAGTTATCAGGTATATCATCATGCAGAAATAAAGTAGACAGGTTTCATCGGCTGTTGTAGAGAAACCCATTAACCTGGACATACAGTGTTGGAATTGTCGAAGGGAAGGGCATTCTTATAAACGTTGCTCTCGCCCTAGGGAGAAGAGGTTTTGTTTTGATTGCGGTCAAGGTGTAACAAAATATGCATGTAACAGGTGCTCGTGAAACGAGTATTCAGGTCGTCGAGAGGCCGGTCCTCGATCTCAAACACTAATTCGGCCGCAAAATTAGATAGTTCTTAGAAATCATAACTTTATTCCTCGCATTTAGGGTGTGACAATATTAATGTGATAATGAGGTCACAAGATGTCATAAGGAAAAGCCGTCCACAAAGAGCAGAAAAGTGAAATTTTATAACATTTAATTTTACCATGTTTAAATATAAAAATGTATTCCGATGCAAAATAATACACTACAGGTACATATAGTGTTAAGATATACCATTTAGGAATGAAACGCAACTGAAACATAAAAGTTATATTTTTTATTTATTGCACCTTTAAAGACTGCTAAACAAGTCTAAGGTTCATTTGCTTTAAGAACACTAAATAAATTCATTTCAATCTATCTTCTCTAAGATATCATTTAAAACAAGTTACAGATGAATAATATACAAGCATTCGCGCTTTTCTAAAATGCAAGTTCCAATTCATCCATACTTTTTAAAAATATCGATTAATAAACGTAATGCACTGCATTTCTAAAAAGACGAATGAATAGTCCAGAATCTTCATTATATTTACGAAAAAATACAACTTTCTTTCAAGAATCTATTATATTTAACTTAACAGCTAAATATTTCTGTCAATGAATATACACCGATTTGCGGAAAGAGACAACCAAAAAACTATAAAACCGATAAGATAATGAGTTTTAGTGGCTATACAGAAGCTCGTAAGATCGAAGTGGAAGAGCGATAAACAATAATTGGCTTTATTCATTAAAAGCTCATCACTGCAGGATACTTACCACACTGAGAAAAGTGATTTGGTTGATACTACCAATTCTGTTGTTTTGAAGAGTAAAGCATTTGCCAAGTATTTTTTAGTCGTTCTAAACGAAACTATATTCATTGAACCGCTTGTAGATGGTTAAACTAACATCAAAAACTAGTTGACTTAAATTTGTTTGTTTGAATGCATAATAACAGTTGGTTAATAAAAGAATGCAACAGTGAATTTCATTCAACATCAGTCGTATTTAATACAAACTAATATTGTAAACAAATTTCATATTTTAGTCCAATTCTACATTAATGTTGAAAAAAATCCATTTTAGTTAAATGAATGCTGAAAAAAGTGTCAAATGAACACGTTTTGTAACAAGTTTAACATTGAAACAAACGTACATTAGCTTGTTGATTTAAATAAACTACGATTGCCAAATCAAACGTCGGGTTATTTGTTTAACTCCAATCGTTTTCAGTAAGTGTCCGATACTGCGTATTGGTTGTACTGCGCGCGCACATTACATCTTTAGTATACTGCTACCCTTCGACTGCGACACGTCAACATGGCATCAAGCGTTACTTCGCATTGTTTATTGTGTTAGTTTCCATAAAAGTATTTCAACTAACTGTAAAAATACATGGAAGATAAATTTAGTATGCTGTACTATGTTTAAGCAAAATCTCTTCGTCTAAAAACACGTAAGTACCTACTTATAAATTGGTCTCATTGTCCATAACTAAATGTCGTTGTTTTTAGCATTCAACTATATAAGCGAACGTATAACTTCAAATATCAATGGCAACCTCAAGGAATAAACAAACTTTCAGTAATCAGTGTCAGTTTTATAAAATTGAAGTGGAAGCTATACTGAGAATTATGCAGGATAAACTAGGGTTAATGTAACATTCAAGGTGAGATTTGATTCAATATACAACTTGATAATGTGACTGAATGAAGTTATTTTAAATAAATATTGTTTTAAAATCTGTTAGGGATGAACAAACTTATTTGTTGATCGCCAAGTTGTATTTAAAAAAAATGGTTAAAATAACTTTATTAAGCCGGAATCGATCAAGCTGGATATTGAATCAAACTACCTTGGATGTTTAAACTAATTCTATTTCTAAACAATGTACAACGCAACGAAATGATTGATTTGACAGCTAAATGTTTTAATTCAACACAATAAAAGTTTCATTAAACCAACAATGTTATTATTTGAACCTTATTAGCCACTTAGCTTAATAATTATTATCTGCTCAACATATGGGTTAGTTAAACCAATGACGCTTTTTGGTTAGTTGAAAAATTTGAATAGTTTATTTTAATGCTACAAACCCTTTCAAGTATTTGCTTCAATGATTTTTATATGTAAGTGGGATATTCAACGTGATGATTTAACATAACAGTTTATTTGATAAAAGTATTAAATAATTCAAATCAAACCTACAAGCAATTGAAGTTCTTGTGGTTTTCTAGACAATATGGAAAACTCTTGTGGTTTTCTACAATGCTAGAATCACAGAGTGGTTTGATGCAATGAATAAGAAACGATGTAAATTAATCTATTAAATATGGAAAAACATTAAATTATGACATACATGTTTTTATAATACTGCAACTGACATATGTATATAAAATCAACAACATTTCTTTGGAAACCAAGCAACATAATCAAAGTAGAAAAACGCACCCTGCAAAGGTTTTAAAATAAACAATTATTTTCAACACTTCCCCTAATTGTTTAGTTTTTATATCGTTAAAGCAATCCGAGAAGATTGTTAACTTGAACCAACCGGCAACGTTCCAACCCTTTTGTTAACCCGTCTGCGGCTTGATTTTTTGTTTCCACATATGATACTTTAAGTTGACCGTCTTGAACCTTTTTGCGGACGAAGAAATAACGAATTTCAATATGTTTTGTACTGCGGTGCAGCTCTGGGTTCTTGATAACTTGAATTGCACTTTGGTTATCGATATTAATAACAGGAACTTCATCATAATTGACTAACTCGAAGAAAAGTCGCTTGATCCACATGGCATGTTTAGCAGCTTCACAACTTGCCACGAATTCCGCTTCCATTGTGGATAGAGCGATATCAGATTGTTTCCTGCTCATCCAGCAGATTGCTGCATCACCATACTTAAACAAAACTCCACTGGTAGACTTCCGATCACTATCACTGGCGAAGTCTGCATCGCTGTAGATTTTAAGCTTGTCATGGCCATGGCGGTAAGTGAGTTGATAGTCCGTTGTACCTGCAAGGTATCTAAGAATCCGCTTAACACCAATCCACGTATGACTAGTTGGTTTTTCGACACATCTTGACCAGATGTTCACTGCAAACATAATATCTGGGCGAGTGCAATGAGCCAAGTACATTAATCGACCAATGACTTGTCGATAAGGAACATCTACAGATACTTCACTGTCACTGTCACAAGACAAGGGTTTACTAATTGGAGTCATAACTGGCTTACAATCATCCATTCCAAACATTGTAAGAGTATGCTCAATGTAACCCTTTTGATGGACAGTAATTGAACCATCACTATTATGCTGAATACATAGTCCGAGATAATGTAAATCTTCACCAATTGTGATTTTAAACTCTCGTTTCAGCTCCTCAAGAAACTGCTTTGCCGTTTGTTCGGTTGTAGACAATACTAAACCGTCATCAACATAGATGACTATCATCAGTTTTTCACCATTGTAACAACCTATAAACAAGCACGGGTCAGACATACTTTGTTTGAGCCCATATTTCAATAAAACTGATGTGAATTTTGAATTCCAGCAACGGGAAGCTTGTTTCAAACCATATAGACCTTTTTGAAGTAAACACACACGGCCAGAGCCATCATTGTAGCCATCAGGTTGCTCCATGTAAATCTCCTCCTGAAGATCTCCATAAAGGAACGCGGTTTTTACATCAAACTGACGCATTTTCATACCTTTTGCAGCTGCTATACTAATGAGTGACCTGATTGTATCCATCCGTGCTACTGGACTAAAAGTTTCTTCATAGTCAATGCCAGCTCTCTGGGTAAACCCTTTTGCTACAAGTCGAGCTTTATAGCGACCAATACTTCCATCTGCATTTACCTTGACCTTATAAACCCATCGACTTTTAACTAGTTTTCGATTTTCTGGAAGCTTAACCAGTTTCCATGTTTTGTTTTCATTTAGTGAATCCATTTCATCATCCATAGCACTTTTCCATTGTGCTGACTCATTTGACTCTATTGCTTCACTATACTTGGTCGGTTCATCATAGGAAATAAGAACCTCATCTTCATCATCACAGCAATCATAGTAGCGAGCGGGTTTCTTCAACATATTACGATTTCGCAGTTGCCGTGTGCCTTCATGATGTTGAGACTCTATAGGAGCAATGTTGTCGCTTAACGATGTATCATCTGGTTTCACTACCACAGGAGCATTAGTTTGGAACCATGAACTAGTGGAAGGCATATTTACAATAGTTGATTGTTTAACTGTCACTTCTGTTGTAAATTTGACATCTTTTGATATGCGTACTTGATTTTGTGTGGTACATAAACACGATATCCGTCATAATCGCCGTGATAACCAACAAAAATACCTTTGTCTCCTTTTCTATCAAATTTCTTTCGATTTTGCTTAGGAACATGTACATAGCATTCAGTTCCAAATATCTTTAAGTGGTCAAATTTCGCCTTTCTTCCATACCACAATTCATATGGCGTTTTACCACTAACTGGTGTATTACCTGTCCGATTAAGAACGTACATGGCAGTATTTACCGCTTCAGCCCATAGCTTTTTAGATAAATTCTTTGTATGGATCATGGATCTTGCTGATTCACATAGGGTACGGTTTTCACGCTCAGCAGCACCATTTTGCTCCGGAGTATACGGGGCCGATTTCCTAAAATGATACCATTATCAGCAAGTAGTTTGTGGTACTCAGAATTGTCATATTCTTTACCACCATCTGACAACATTGTTTTTATCACATGTCCACTTTGTTTAGCATGAGCAATAAATTCACGAGTCCGATCAATAACTTCAGATTTTCTTTAATAAAATATACCATGCGAAATTTGGAGTAGTCATCTTTGAACTCCACATAGAGTCGCTTACCAGATAGTGAAGGTACATCCATTGGTCCACAAACATCAGTACTGACAAGTTCACACACTTTAGTTGTACGATTGGGCCTAGATCTATAAGACGAACGATGTTGTTTACCGTAAACACAACCTTCGCAGAATTCGTTATCCTCATTCACATCAATACCCTCTAGGCGCAGAAACGACTTGACATGACGTTTGTTTTGATGAGCTAACCTTTCATGCCACATCTGCAATTGCACATCTTCACTTAAGTTAACCTCGCAGGTAGAAGATGTGTTTGAAACGTTCGCTTTAATTGCTAGTTTGTATATTCCATTTACCTTTTTGCCTGTTACAATCGTTTGACTGGATCGTGTGATAGAGCACTTTCCACCAACATAGACACAACTACAGCCTCGAGCTGTGACGACTCCAACAGATACAATGTTTTTGACGATTTTTGGAACATACCAAACACCACGTAGCCAGATTACTTTCGATTTATTACCTATTTTTGTTTGAACTTGAATGTCACCCTCTGCAAATGCATAGACAGCTTCTGAATTACCTACTCGAACAACTCCAGGGACCTTTAGTAAGGTGAGCGATTGAAACCATTCTCGCCTATTACATAGATGACGGGACGCTCCTGAATCCAGAATCCACTCTTCAGATACAGTCGACGTTGATTCAAGTATGTAGCAGTTAGTCGAGTCAGAAAGTATACATTCAGCTAAAATTCCTTCTTGAACTGGTTTTTCACCAAATTGTTGCTGCTGCTTACGCTGTTTATATTCAGCGTGTTTCCTCAAAGCTTTCTCATTGGTACAGTCTTTCATTATGTGACCAAATTTTTTACAGGCAAAACATTGAACCGATATTTTCCTATGAGGTCGGCTATTGTTTTTCTTATACTCGCCCACTTTTGGATCACTCTTCTTTGTCTTAAGATACATAGCATCTGTAACCGACTTACCGCCATCGCGATTTTTTAGAGAGAGCTCCTTAAGGCATAGTCGCTCAAGCAGTTTTTGCATTGTTTGCTTTTCTTTAGGCATTGCAGACCAGGTATCCTTAAACTCAAAATACTCTTGAGGCAGTGTATTCAAAATACGATTTATAACCACTAAGTCAATTACTTCTTCCACCGTCATAGAGCCAACTTCGTCTTTGATTTCTTTTGCAATACTTTCTATGGCATGGCAATGCGTGGCAATGTTAACGCTGGGATCTTTCACATAAGTGAACAATTTCGTATAGAGTAGATCTAACCGTTGTCCAGAGCGTTGTTCATAGATGCTCAAGTTTGTCCCACATAGAACTTGCATTTGAACAAGTTGACAACATTGAACACAAATCCTCACTGATCGAAGTACGGATTAAGATTTGGGCATCCAAATCTGTATCCACATATTTCAATTTTGCAGTTTCATAGGTTGAACTTATGGTTGCATCAGCATCAGGTGCGGGCATGGTAGGCTCACTGTCTTTGTACGTAGGTAGTATTGCCTTGTAGATATGCTTCCGCTTTAACATCAACACGATGTTGGTTTTCCATATTGTCCAATTTTCAGCTCCACGAAGTAGATTAATTTTTACTCGATCTAATTCCATAATTACATCAAAACTTATAACGCATAGATGATATGTAACCTGGGTCCTGGGCCCATAACCTCTTGTGGTTTTCTAGACAATATGGAAAACTCTTGTGGTTTTCTACAATGCTAGAATCACAGAGTGGTTTGATGCAATGAATAAGAAACGATGTAAATTAATCTATTAAATATGGAAAAACATTAAATTATGACATACATGTTTTTATAATACTGCAACTGACATATGTATATAAAATCAACAACATTTCTTTGGAAACCAAGCAACATAATCAAAGTAGAAAAACGCACCCTGCAAAGGTTTTAAAATAAACAATTATTTTCAACAGAAGTAACGATACCTAACATTCAAGTTACATTAATAGCGATTTGAGTAAATGCCATAATTATTGTGGTGCAAATTTAGGTTTGTTTGCTTCAAAATCGGTTTTCCAACATTTTATTATGTTCTATTTAATGCATACAGATCATTGTTTATATACAAACAAAAATTCTAATTGAATCAATTAATTTTCAGTTGAAGCAACAAAATCCTTTCCTAAGAGCATCTGCTGTAAAAGCGCAAGTTGGGGTGAGGTAGCGTAGGGCGGGACGAAATGTCGAAATGCAAATATTCATTAGAAAAGGATATGAAGTATAGTACTGCGCCTACTTGGTTTATGAAGTACCAGGGAGCACATACAGACGACAGTGCTGTAGAACTTATTAGTCTAGTTATAAACCTCACAGATATATTAATTATACATATTCTTTAACATTTATAACCAGTGAAAACCTTTGAAATTCCGATATCTAATGTAAAAAAAAATTTTAGGGAACAAGAAATTATAAGATTTGACATTCCTACATTTGCATCGCACAGTTATTTTACAATTTCTAATATGCAATTGACAAAGCTGTTACATTAATTAGTTGGCCAATAAATGGAAAAACAGGATAATAATTTAAACGCATATATAATAAAAAATAATTAGATAAAGTGTCAAGAGGGTTTTGATTACAGTTTGTGAAAAACCACAAATGTTGGTTTGATTTCTATTCTTATCACACCATCGTTTCCTTTAACATTTTCTAACGATGAAATAATAAACAAAGTGGCCGCAACCGCCAAGTATGTCTTATTGCAGTGAATTTTTTACAATTAAAAGTAGATATAAATATAAAATACAAATTTTCAATATGTTTACATTGCTATTACATATTTAAAATTGTAATGAATTGGATACAGCAAACTTCCTCTACTAGAATAAAAATGCATGTCTTGCATTTTTAAGTAGTCCAAAGTTTGTTTTGCTTTTATTTATTTAAATTTTCATTGCAGCTTGTAGAATTTTGTTCCATCACAATTGCGTATGGGAGTTTGTAAATGGTGAATTTTGACCATAATGAACAAAAGTACATTTAACATGTATTAGAAAAGTTTGAAGGTATATAGCTTAACTAAACATGGTTTGTAAATTCTAATTAACCGTAAGAATGTTTATCACTTTATTCCTTATTACTATATAAGCCTAAATATGAGCGAAGTGTTACTGGTGGCTTTTTTAATTTATCTCAAAACATTAATTAAATTTGAGCATAAAAATTAAACAACTCTGTGTTTATTCTTTTTTACAAGTTTTACATACACTACTCTCATTCTTTCACCATATTACAAGTCAGTTTTTCATCAATTATATAGTATATTATTTCAAATTTTCTTAAAAAATATAGAACACTATTGCAATGCAGTCTTTTATTATCATTTACCTCAAAACTGGGGGAATACCAATTACCTACTTCACTAAATAGGAAACCCAACACAAATTTATATAAATCCAAGGTTTATGAAGAACAACTTATTTCTATAATTGCTGAGACGCTACATACTATCCATAATGAATGTTATAAATAGATTTGAGAGCAATTACGACTATAGTCGAAAACTCTCATAAGGATAGTTTGATTTCAATAGATGTTTGTTGTGTTTTGTTTTATATAGCACGTATTCAAACCATTTCTGTTTTACAATAGTGTGTGACATGGAAATTCTGAATTTTTCCAAAGCAGCACATTGCAGGTGCATTTTTCTAAAAAATACTAATATTTGATTTATTCGATAAATAAACTGAATTGTAGTGTGCAATTTTGATGAAAAATTATAAAAATTATTCACACATTTGGGAAAGTTACTAGTTTTGTTAAAATCGCTCTATTATCACCAAAAAAAGTTTTTTTCAGTTAAAAACTTAAATGACTTTTCCACATAGACAATTATTTTATAAGTAACTTTTATTAAAACCGTTTTTAATTTGGGTGCCTAATAGAAAAGAAATTTGTATCTTTAGAAATTTCAAGATAGCCGCTACTGCGATGAGCTCTTACTAAAGAAATGAAAGTTTCTGCGATCGCAATATCCTTAAACTCACCGCTCATTAAAGAGATAAGAACGTAAAATTGTGGGTAACTGCTGCATCATGCGGATATGTCATACTTCTAGAATGTAATCGAACGATGACCTATTAAGATTATTTTATTATACAAAGACGAAAGTAATTTGAGCGGGTTCATTCATTCTTTTGGTATTCAAGATTTCACATTGAACTGTTGAGCCTAAGTTGAGACATTCAATAGCTAATTATTTTAGGAGGTGCGACGACTTATTGCTTTAAAATAAATATTAAGATATCTTAGTACAAGGACACTCGCTACGTTAATTTGTAAAAAGTACTTTCCAAAACTGATGCGAGATATTTCAAAGAGTGATGATTAATTACAAATCGAAATCTGAAATGAAACCAGAAATTCTATGATGCAGTAAATTATGATGGAATCGAATTCAGATAGCAATCGACACCAGCAAGAAATTAATGATTCGAAGCGCAAATATAGTTTTGTTTTGAACCCTAAAAAATACAGTATTAAGTAGATTAGCTATACTCGTTTCAATTTTGCGTATAAAAATTATATGTAAATGGATAATTTGATTTTAGCAATTTTGAGATCAAAGCTCGGGATGTTGTGACCCTTACAAAATTTCTGTACAACGTCGTTGATCAACTACATTCGCACGGGGTAATACAAAAAAATTTTAAAGAAAAATTTGAGACTTACATATAAAATACATTGGTGTTTTTTAATAATTAACAAGGATTATGTGAAGTATATATTAATACGTAAGAAGTAACAAAATACTACTTCTTTCTAAACTTAAACTGTAAATTGCATTTATAAGCGTTATTTATATCTGTGTGTGTCAGTGTATTGCTTACACAATGTGTAAAAGAAATATGGTTTTCAATGCATTGAAGATTGTTTATGAATCTATCTTTCTTTAAACTTCTTTGTTATATTTCAGTTTCGTAAAAACCACAGCATATTTTATCGCTGAACTAGCAAGAAAGGAAAACGAGCCCAGTAAGGTAAGAATTGATATTTTTATTAAACATACATTAGTTGCATCTTTATATTATAAACGACGACGGTACCCGGATATTTACGGCATCTTTTGTGACGCTCAACGTAAGGGCAGTTTTACCAAGCGTCAGAGTAATATATATATATATATATATATATATATATATATATATATATTATATATATATATATATATATATATATATTGAAGTGTACGTAATATCTAAAAGGGTATAAAGAGTATTTTGTTGTTTTAAGGTTGTGTATATGCCAAAAATTCCAATGACCAGATCACGTAATTGTATCTTTTGTGTTTGCCGTACTTTACAAATGGTGAAGTATTTAAAGTAGATTGGTTAGAGTAAAAGTGCCAATACGTGAAAGAATGACTTGATGACGTGAGAAAACTCAGTATTCAAGGATTTATACTAAGTCGTATGATGATAATCCATAGAGTGTAAATTTGCTGGTCTAAAAGCCAGGTGCGTCTGTGTAAGTTCCACTGTTCACAACACATGGTCAGGGTTATATGTGAAACATTTCGGCACATATTTATTAGAATCAACCTTTGGACAAACTTGTATTATCAAAATTTTATGTGAAAGTACTATATAAAAAGTGATTTAAGTGCGACGCGGTCATATTCGCAAATGATCGAAAAGTTATTAATATAATCGCAAAGTGTACAAATATAACTGATAGGTATTAGTGACACAACACTAGTTGTGACGATATAATTGGATGTTGGGTTTAGAAATGTAAAAAGAATAGGCATAATAATTTTGAAGGTGGCGGTATCACCTAGGTGAAAATAATAATAGAGAACGATTTGAATATTTTTGGTAGAAAGACATGTTTTGATAAAAATGTACTAAGTTTGAATAACTTAAAATCGAAATAAAATCTTTTGGGAGCTAAAGCATTTGATCTCAATTTGAGAAGAATATAGAGAGTCAGAGGGAACAGTACGAGTTAAGAAGAGTGCAAAGTTAGTGGCGTAAAAATTAGAAGATTAGATATTGGAGCGGCACCGAGAGAGGTGTTAATAAGAGCTGGTATTTAGAGTGGTTTGGATTGAGGTGAATGAGAATTGGAGTGGATTTATAAGGCCGAAGGAAGACGAGTTAGAAGGGATTTGGGTTTTACATGCGATCGAAAGGCATTGGGTGGAAAAATTTATAAAGCGGCACAGAATTTGAAAGAGCAGGTTAAAATTGGTATTGGATTATATATCGCTGGATTGGAATGAGTGGTTGAACAGAACGACGGGATAATAAGAAGAAAATTAGCGCAAGGAAGTTAAAAGTAGAGGTTTTCCTAAATTCTAAATTCAGTTAACTATTTATAGATTTGGGTGGAAAATAACAGAAGTTATATCAAAAACCTGGTGTGTGGAAAGCCAAGTAGTCCATGTCAAAGTGGAGCGTAGTGTGAAGACACAGCCGGCTACCGAGGTCGTTAGACAGAGTTAAGGAAAAGGCCTACAACTAAGGATAAATCGGGTGAGTACTGTGTTTTTCGGAGCGTCAAAGTCATTTGGTAAGTTTATTTGAATTGGCACAAGGCTAGGCGGATCTGTTTGTGCCTTTGGCATATACGCATAAAAAAAAGGTTACTTATACTAAAATTAAGGTAATGCTGTTTGGTCGGTGTCGTGACCATCTATCTATCACCGAACCCACAGTAGGTAGGTGTAGATACCCTGAGAAAAAGAGATTCTAAATAGTCGAGACACGCTTATATAAGTTTTTTTGTAGACCAACCAAATATATTTAAAGTAAATATAAAAATAAACAAAATAATATATATATATATATATATATATATATATATACAGGAGTAGCAAAGTTGTAATATTTAATACAGACACCTTATGGGAAGCACAGCATAACCTAGCTCACAATTTGTGTCTTCGTGTCGTTTCACCTGACATCGCAGGGTTTTAGCAATAGTCGGCATGGAGGAGATCCGGCTCAACTGCCTATTTCCATAGCCAAAAGTTTTAATTTCAAACAAAAGTAGGTTTAATGAGTGTTAAACTAATACAAAGTAAAAGGAAATTATTGGCAAGTAACTCAAATTCAGCCACCAGGGCATCACTTGCAGTAGATGGTTGATAGCAATATGAGGCCCACATTTCCTCCATTTCCTCCCAAATTTACATGTAAATTCCCATAAGGAGGAAATGTGGTGGAGGAAGTTTCAGCTACCCGAATCTCTAGGAATTTTTCAAATTGCATCATCCCCCAGGGAGCTACCCTTATTTTAAGATTTCTTACCTGTTGCGATTTCCGACCGTCCTTAAACATTTTTTTAGTCTTGCGATACATTAAATTAGTCTAAAATTTTACGCAGAATTCGAATCTGCAAACAGATTTGAAATTGGACCACGCCCTGCAAAATTACACACATACCCTCTGCGAGATAAATCTTTCTCCACACTTCCACCCACGAGATAAACCTACCTTGTTTGGTATTAATTAATATTAGAATTTTCTCGGCTACCCAAATCTTTAGGAATTTTTTAGATAGCTCCATTCCCCAAGGGAGCTACCCGAATTTTAAGATTTTTTTATCAATGTCGATTTCTAATCAGCTATCCTTTTTAATATCTACAAACCTTTAACCAAACACGTAGCAGTATTAACATAAATTAGGCATGCAAAAATTTAATAATTTATTTTATCCGATTTACAGTTTAATAAACTAATTACAATTTGTACAAAGTATAACATTTATCTTCTTCGTTTAACCAAATCCAAGCAGGTTAAACTAACCTGTAACAAAAAATAGAACTTAAGATTAATGTAAAAAAGAGGAGACGTGTTTTCGATCAATAAGACATATTGTTGTTAATCTAACAATATGAGAATAATGTAAAAACATTCCAATGTAATGTGTTTTAAATATGTAAATGGGATGAAAGGTCGACTTTTACGTAATCATCCTCCGAATTACATGTGAAAGCTGCATATAATTTCTTTTTAAAAATGTATGTCTTCTCCAAACAAATACGGTTATTACAATAGGAAAGTACGCTAAATGCGAGTCAATTAATAGCAATTTAATATTGCTTACTGACCTACCTTAATTGTTTGTACAAGGAAACACAATAAAATATATACAAATATAGTAACTACCTTATATATTTATGCCCCATGTGTAGGTTGCTGTACTATTAGGACCAGGGTATGCAGACTTCAACACCTCCATGTCGCACACTTTACACAGAATCCGTGGTTGTTTCGTACAAGACCCGTTAACAGCTGGCAGAGCTGAACGTTTACTGCTTAATGACATACCGTGCTGTTTTTCCTTGTGTCGCTGTGAGTTATTCTTGTAAAAGCGAAACTGCAAAACCCAGAGTTTAAGTACTTTGCTGCCGACGGATGTATAAGCTTAACCGTGGACGATGTTACACCACGACATTTGTTCTGGTGCCGTTTGAGAGCATCCCTCCTGGTAAAGTAGACGTGACAAGGCTCGCATTTAAAAACGTTTGCAGGTACCATTTTAGTACAAAACAAAATCCGCACTATAAGACTTTGGTTAAACTTGTAATCGTACTAACTTATAACTAAAAAGCTTACTCTAGCGTACCTGATTTATGTTCCTTATAGAATGCATACCGAAGGTTTCCGAAAACAACCGAACGATGTTGAGGATTCAGCGGGGAACTAAATGACGTCATAATCCTTGCTGCTCGTCCAATACATTTAGCGCCAATGCATGCACCTGGTTCGCATTGTCGATGGTGCGAATGCCGTTAGTAGAAACATCGGAAACGTCTTCCATGTTATACGAATCGCGTGCATATTAAAAATCCAAAAGGGTGATAGTACACGCACACAAATTGTGTGCAAGTCGTGCTGTAGAAGATGCAGTGCTACTATAACAAAAAACTTAATAAAAACACTTTAAACCATTACTAAGGAAATACCAACTTGTTGTCGACAGGATACTTACTAATAAAGCAATTTAATTTTAATTAACTTCTACGTCATATTTTTCGAAACAACTATATTTGTATATGTTTTATTGTGTTTCCTTGTACAAACAATTAAGGTAGGTCAGTAAACAATACTAAATTGCTATTAATTGACTCGCATTTAGCGTACTTTCCTATTGTAATAACCGTATTTGTTTGGAGAAGATATACACTTTTAAAAAGAAATTATATGCAGCTTTCACATGTAATTCGGGGGATGATTACGTAAAAGTCAACCTTCCCATTTACATATTTAAAACACATTACATTGGAATGTTTTTACATTATTCTCATATTGTTAGATTAACAACAATATGTCTTATTGACCGAAAACACGTCTCCTCTTTTTTACATTAATTTTAATTTCTATTTTTTGTTACAGGTTACTTTAACCTGCTTGGATTTGGTTAAACGAAGAAGATAAATGTTATACTTTGTAAAAATTGTAATTAGTTTATTAAACTGTAAATCGGATAAAATAAATTATTAAATTTTTCATGCTTAATTTTTGTTAATACTGCTACGTGTTTGGTTAAAAGATTGTAGATATTAAAAAGGATAGCTGATTAGAAATCGACATTGATAAAAAAAATCTTAAAATTCGGGTAGCTCCCTTGGGGAATGGAGCTATCTAAAAAATTCCTAAAAATTCGGGTAGCCGAGGAAATTCTAATATTAATTGATACCAAACAAGATAGGTTTATCTCGTGGGTGGAAGTGTGGAGAAAGATTTATCTCGCAGAGGGTATATGTGTAATTTTGCAGGGCGTGGTCGGATTTCAAATGTGTTTGCAGATTCGAATTCTGCGTAAAATTTTAGACTAACTTAATGTATCGCAAGACTAAAAAAATGTTTAAGGACGGTCGGAAAACGCAACAGGTAAGAAATCTTAAAATCAGGGTAGTTCTCTGGGGGGATGATGCAATCTGAAAAATTCCTAGAGATTCGGGTAGCAGAGAAAATTCTAATATTAATTGATACCAAACAAGATAGGTTTATCTCGAAAGATGCAATGGCTAGACGAAGAAAACTATTTGTTAGGTTTGCTTATAGAGCAAAGAGCAAAATTTAGAAGATCAGGACTTTAAAGGGGTATAACTTTTCAGGGCGTGGTCCGATTTCAAATCTGTTTGCAGTTTCGAATTCTGCGTAAAATTTTAGACTAAATTAATGTATCGCAAGATTAAAAAATGTTTAAGGACGGTCGGAAATTGCAACAGGTATGAAATCTTAAAATCAGGGTAGCTCCCTGGGGGATGATGCAATCTGAAAAATTCCTAGAGATTCGGGTAGCTGAAACTTCCTCCACCACATTTCCTCCTTATGGAATTTACATGTAAATTTGGGAGGAAATGTGGATGCTGGAGGAAATGTGGGCCTCATATTGCTATCAACCATCTACCACTTGCCAATAATTTCCTTTTACTTTGTATTAATATACACTGATTAAACCTACTTTTCTTTTAAATTAAAACTTTTGGTTATTGAAATAGGCAGTCGAGCCGGTTCTCCTCCGTGCCGACTGTTGCTAAAAACCTGCGATGTCAGGTGAAACGACACGAGGACACAAATTGTGAGCTAGGTAATGCTGTACTTCCTATACGGTGTCTGTATTGAATATTACAGCTTTGTTACTCCTGTCCTGATGAGCCCCAATTAGGGCGAAACGCGTCAATGGCTGAATTTGAGTCACTTGCCAATAATTTCCTTTTACTTTGTATTAATTTAAGTCTCATTAAACCTACTTTTCCTTTATATTTATATATGTATATATATATATATATATATATATATATAGTATATATATATTATATATATATATATATATATATATATATATATATATATATATGTTTTGCTGTATTACTGTGAATGTGCTTGGTTACAGCTGCCCAAATCAATATAGATGTAATGACTATTAATTGAAACGATAAAATGGTATGATGTGCATTCTACCCAAATATGCACGTATTATCTGGTTAGGTCATATATAATTGTGCTGTAAACTTTACGAAAATGAAACGAAACAAAAATCTCACCATAGAAATTGTAATTACATAAAATTTTTATAAACAATTCTTCAAATTACGTTACTCGATACATTCAAAACATTTTCTTCTACGCAAACTGTCTAAGAAATTTACCTGCGCACAGCACTGAAGAAAGCTTTTAAATGCTATTTACAGCTTAAGCCAAGAAAAACAACATTTTATTACTACTACACATTAATGCAATCTTTACCTAATTCTTGTTAATAATTACAAGCTTCAAAACTTTTTATTTGTAAATCGCAAATTTTTCTTTAAGTGACGTATAAATAATTTAAATACTTTTCTATTACTGCTTTGAAAGACCTTTTGTAAGGGTAAAACCACCTTAGGTTTTGACCTCAAAATTAAAAAAAAAATTATCCACCTCCAAGTAAATTTGAATACGCAAATATTCTATACTACCTTAATCTACTTAATAATACCACAAATTGTCTCTAAGGGTTTAGAACAATGTTATACTTGCATTTTGGATTGTCTAGTTTTCATAGTTTTCATAGCTGTTTATGTCTCCATTACAACATGTACTTGATTATAATTGCTATTTTAAAATCGCTTTCATTTAGAAATAACCACATCTAAAAACTCCTGCTTCATTTTAAATTTTAACTCTAAATAAATTTTTATATGTTGATGTCCACCTAATCAGCTCTAAAACGTACCTTTGTTTTAATTGATTAAAATATTGAGGTGACCTTGTTCACATTAAATTATAATATATAGCAGAGCAATAAATACGTCGTCCTGCGCTCCATAAAATAGCGATGCGGTACCTATCTACGAACGAATCTTGAATAAATTCTCTTCAATATCTTCCGGTTTTTATATAATAAAAATCTCGATACGTCTCAGTTCTCGAATGGGTATCTCATATTCCAGCAAGTCTCACTTGTCGCATGATGTAATAATTAACTATAATTTCGTGCTTCTTGATTACCTGCCAATTTAAGATTTATTGTAATTGTCATAATTTTAGCATCTCTTATTAAAGAAAGGAAGCGCTATGTGGTGATCACTCTCTATTATAATTTACGGTCGTCTTATCTAAATTATAGTTCATTAGAAGTTTTACCGTGTTCCACGAACTTACTTAACTGATGTGTGTTAGAAAAATATGTAGCCGTCATTTGCAAATTGATTTATGGCAGTATGAACAATCTGAAAAAATACAAATAAATGCAGTGTATCAGGTTTTGGATTAAATAGCGTTTTTGAACTAGTTTTAAAAATACCGGGATTTTCAACAGACGTATTCAAATTGTTAGATTTT
>JARFIW010000689.1:0-61147 GCA_036346225.1 Platerodrilus igneus | reverse complement strand
AATAAATGACACTGTTACTGCCGATGTTAAGAATTATGATGGTAATAAACAAATTATCCTTACATAACAAAAGATTCCAAATTAAATAACACCCTCAAGCTCGCGAAAAGTTACCATTACAAAATAAGGAACTAACAGCATCGGCAAAATTATACGGCAACGTTTTAATTGAGCATCATAATCTTGAAATATTTGTGAATATTTAAGATTGTTCAAGAGATAAACTCTTATAAAGTTTTTGTTTAATAAATTAGCCAATCATAGTGTTGTTACACCAAAAACAAACTATGACAAATGTCTGGCCTTGTCACCAGGGAATGCTGTAACTATCGTCGACCAACCATATGTCTGTGTTTCAGTACAACCTTAGTTGTAACAACCAGATGATGTGAAGTGCTAGGGACCCTTGACCCGCTCCAGAAAATATGTCGTATTTTTTACAGATTTGAATTATATTGAAACGTCCAGGAATCTCCAATACAAAGTCTGACAATTCCAATGGTTCCTACTTTGATCAAAATAATGTCGGTGCAATTATGTTTAACTCTAAAGATGAATTTGTGGCTGTGATTTTGCTGATGTTAGTTTCGGAGACTATAAATCTGGTGCTACAAAAATACTGAAAACCAGGAAAAATTTTAGGACAGTCGCGATTAAAAATTAAACCAAACACCCCTAACTGGCAATTAAAATTGCTTTCAAAATAATAGTAATGCCATACTTGGTTAATTATAATACCGAAAACAATACAAAAGTTAGGCATGTACAGAAATAGTCTCTGTGTTGTTTATCTGAACACATTAATTAATGGCGCCAATAAACCTAAAATGTCAACACCTATATTACTATAGTTAATAGATACTCACCAATAAATCGTAAATCAATTTTTTAATTACATTATTAAATTATGCACTTCCGAAAAATAATAAGAGTAGTGCTTATTAGAGTCAAACGATTTTATTTTAATGTGTCGCAATGGTGATTGGCAAGCAGCAGTATAAGTAAAAGTGGGATGGTTATCATCACTTGCCGTGAAAAAGAAGCATGCGCATTGAGCACGAACATAGAAAGGAATGTTGTTGCCTAAATTTTTGCACCTTGAGCCTGTATTTAGAGCCTTGTAGTATCCTAGCAACAACAAGCTTAGAGGATCCACGCTTATGTATATCTTATTACATCGCTTGCATTTTAAAGGTTATCCCGGCAAGTCAAAGCTTCAGTTAGATGCTATAGAGGTCTGATATGGTTTTGAAACAAGAACAAACATTTAGTGTCCAGTGGTGTATACTACTGCCCTATAGACACATAGAATACTAGTCAAACTTTAGAAACTTGACGTATATGATCTTGTTTGTCAATTTTGCTTCGTGGCACATATGCCTTGTTTATATAACAGTTAACTATTAATGAAACGGACATGTTTGATTTATTATTTTAATCTAATAGTACTGATATGGAACTGTATAGCGTTTAATTATGTCTAATTGCTTATAGTGAAATTTTTATATTACTTTCATAGCTAATTAAATGTGTTTTTTTTAAGGTGACCACTGAAATTTTTTCATAACTATAACAACAAAATCGAGAAACTCCTAGAATATAGTAATTATAATACAAGAGATAGTCACCGCTATCCAGAATACTTAATTCGATATTCTCGAGCAGCTGCAAATTACGATGCAGGTCTATCATATAGTTTTAGTCGTTTGGACTTGTAGTTTGTTAATTCCTACATTTACGTATAGCTCTAAGACTTATTATTAAATGTTAAAAGCATGAATAGTAGTTACTCTTTAAACTAGGTGCCATCTGACTGTTTACAAATATTCCTTAGAGAATATAATGTTTGACCTAAGTTTTCATTGTGTAACCCAAATGCAAAATCATATCACATCATATCTTGATAAAGTTTGATCGCTCTGTGTATATAAGTTTTAGAATGTTGTCAAATTTGTACAAAAAATTGAAATTATAGTTGTCTTTTCGTGTGATTGCAGTTTTCTCTTCTGATTAACTTACATAACGGTGTGGCAAGAGAAATAATTTAGTACTTTTGGAGAATAACGTATGCTAAATGGTGCAAGTATTTTTTGAACTTGTTGGTTAATTTTCATATATAGAAAATCAAATGATCTTATTATGATGTAACATGATTAATACTGTATGAAATAATAATAGGCCCTAATTAAAAACAAACATGAATTTTCCACTAAAGGAGCAGTGCATAAAATTCAAACTTGATAATTGCTAAATATTTTTCAAACTTCATGAAGACAAAACATAAAACTTAGTAATTTGGGATAATATATGTATTACAGGTATCCTCGCGTAACAAAACTGCGCAATAAGAAACCTTGAACAATTTAATTGAGCATGCATAGAAAGCTCTTTAGCTAAGCATTGCTTGTATAACACCTCTGTTGGCAACTACCACTACCGTGGCCATAATTTCATTTTAAAGAAGTGCGATTCTTCTTGTATTCCTGTTATGTTATACACAGCATCGAAGCTGTTTATTTAGTTTTTATTCTGTCATAACATCCATCAGCATAAACATGTACGGTGTTCTCGCATTTATAACTCAGTATTTGCTATCAATTTCTTATGAATGGGCTCTTTTCAAACAAAACAAATGTTCAGTTTGCCACATGAATAAAATTGAAAAATTTACTTACATTTTATAAAGTTTTGCGATTTTGTAAAAAAAAGTACAAACAGTAACTTGTATGTCAAACACATCATAAAAAAGATTCACATTTTTCAGCTACCTTCATGTTTTTTCTTCATTTTTTCTTTAAAACAGAATATTTCCGCAAATGATTTAACAAATAAGTTTTGATTTTAAAGACACGCCCTTGTGTGTGGAATGTATAACAGAGCAATACGATTTTCTGATTGGTTACATATGTTATTGTTATAATTTAGTTTGTATATTTTCTGTGGTTAATATTTGCTTGGCTGCACCATACAATGCTATTTATGTTGCTTACTTTAAGATATGTCCAGGTAGTACAAGTAAGCCACTTTGTGTGATGAAATAGCCTTCTAAAAAATATATCAAACTGATGGAACTTTGTTTTTTCATAAATTTCGTCGCTTAGTTTGGACAGCCATTATTTGTACTACAAAAATGAAACTCAAATAAATACATTCTATATAGGGTGGTTGCATTTTTTTTATTGCAGTGTTCACTTTCATTTTTATTCTTTAAGCTGTTATGTTATATAAAAAGTATTTAGCATTAGATGTATAATATAAAAACATTATCTATTTTGATAGATAATTTTAATGTAAGAAATATATTAAATAAAGTAAGTTTTGTGTATCAATAATTTTAGCCTTGTATTAGTTTATTAACTGCACTTATTATAACCTAATATAGCATGTAAACATGAACAAACTATTTCATTTAGATCTATTTTCTAATTAGTACCATGACTTTTAGTATAATAATCACTACCCGTTCAATTGCATAGGAGTGAGGAAACTGTTGTGTGTATTTGCTAAAAATGTTTTAAATTCAATGCTTGTCTTTGTAATTTCATAAACCCTGAGAGATACAAGGATGCTTAGATTGGACTAAAGTTTTCAAACGATGTTAAGTAATACCCTAAAGAGAAACATTGCTTTCACCTTGTGTCCAAAATATGAACATAAGCAAAATCTGCCTAGTTAGTTTTCAAAATATTTTTGTCCTTACCAAACCTAAATAAAGAAGGGCATTATGTTTTAGCAGTTTTTATACTCTAAGCACGTGCACTCTCAAATTTTTCACTTGACACTGCATATTTCCAAACCCATTTGCGATCCCTTATTTCTAGTTCGCTAAGGCTATTAACTCTGGGCTAAATACACCCTTTCTAGGGAAAATAAATACCCTTGTAGCTAGCTGCAAAATTAAATATGGTCAGAAGCAAGGGTAGTGAGTACCTTAAATGGTTCACAGTAGCTAATTGCATCAAACAAAGGATTAACGCTATCTACGGTTGCATTAAAAATATTGTATGCACACCGAATTTAATTTTCTAAAAATAAATAAATGACACTGTTACTGCCGATGTTAAGAATTATGATGGTAATAAACAAATTATCCTTACATAACAAAAGATTCCAAATTAAATAACACCCTCAAGCTCGCCAAAAGTTACCATTACAAAATAAGGAACTAACAGCATCGGCAAAATTATACGGCAACGTTTTAATTGAGCATCATAATCTTGAAATATTTGTGAATATTTAAGATTGTTCAAGAGATAAACTCTTATAAAGTTTTTGTTTAATAAATTAGCCAATCATAGTGTTGTTACACCAAAAACAAACTATGACAAATGTCTGGCCTTGTCACCAGGGAATGCTGTAACTATCGTCGACCAACCATATGTCTCTGTGCTTCAGTACAACCTTAGTTGTAACAACCAGATGATGTGAAGTGCTAGGGACCCTTGACCCGCTCCAGAAAATATGTCGTATTTTTTACAGATTTGAATTATATTGAAACGTCCAGGAATCTCCAATACAAAGTCTGACAATTCCAATGGTTCCTACTTTGATCAAAATAATGTCGGTGCAATTATGTTTAACTCTAAAGATGAATTTGTGGCTGTGATTTTGCTGATGTTAGTTTCGGAGACTATAAATCTGGTGCTACAAAAATACTGAAAACCAGGAAAATTTTTAGGACAGTCGCGATTAAAAATTAAACCAAACACCCCTAACTGGCAATTAAAATTTACAACAAATCGACCACACTGTCAATTAAATTGTACTGCATTGTCTATCAGAAAACTCCAAGACTCTTCTAAAGTAATTGTATTGAGCATCCAACTAGTTCGCTATCGAAACTAATGCAGATGTGAATAGAATATATATAATGCAGCAATTAAAATCGCTTCAAGCTAGTGAACTAACTGTTTATGCAATCTAAAAACCACATAATTAGAAATGTGAACATTGTATCAGACAAAGAACTGTTACACCATCCCCTTCCCCACGAGAACTCGTCATAAAACAAAAATACTTCAACTTACACCTTCAAAAACAGCACAATCATATTTCAGTTTCCCTGTTTGAAAATGGGCTTCTGTTGCAGTCAAATACCTGATACAAGTGCAAATCTTCTCTCAACGGATGGAAACCGACACATCATTCTTGATTAAATGCTAGAGACCTAATATCATTGGTAATGAACGATGAATTCTCCCTAAAAAATACAACAAAAGACATCCCCCGGGATAAACACGTACAAAATTTATAACAATGTATCTCGCTCCAGAAAATTATGTTCCAATATGATAGGTTGAAATCAGTAAATAAGCAAAATATTGTGATGCACTTCAGCAACTGTTTTCAGATCTGAAATTTGTTTGTAATCAATAGAGACACTAGTAGTGGAAAAAGTAAAAATATCTAGGAATTTGCGTCAAATCCTTTATGTGTCATATACCAATACTTTTACCTATTTCATTTCGTAAATGGTAAGTAACAGTTCCTCATGTTTTTTAACATCTTATAAATTTAGGAGTTATCTTCTGAGAAATATTGTCGTCACTTGACTGTACCATATTTCTCTTTCATGCAATATCTCCTTTTTAAATTGCAAATCATGCTTGCATAAATCATAGTTTCTTGTTACTTTTATAAATCAGCATATTATATATATATATATATATATATATATATATATATACACACAACTACATTCTTATATACATCAGATATTTCATCATCTCTAATCAATCACTCTAGAATTAACAGTTAAATCTAAATCTGAATACAAAGTTTATAATAACAATCTCCCATAATCAGCATAGAATATTCCGGATTCAAAAATGCTGGAGTGAGACCTGTAACCTCACTAACTGCATTTCTCATAGCATGTTATTTTATATA
This sequence comes from Platerodrilus igneus, assembly GCA_036346225.1. Lineage (NCBI taxonomy): Eukaryota > Metazoa > Arthropoda > Insecta > Coleoptera > Lycidae > Platerodrilus > Platerodrilus igneus. The sequence continues at coordinate 55,258 of JARFIW010000689.1, read as the reverse complement.
GCTCGATATCTCAAATCCTGTAATTATCATTCACATAAGGACGTAGTATACATGCCCACCTCTAGCTACAGTGACAAAGAGATCGAAGCAATCCACAAAGATATCGAAGAAATACTAAGATATGTAAAAGGACATGAAAATTTAATAATTACGGGGGATTTTAATGCAGTGGTAGGTGAGGGTAGGGAATGAGCAGTAGTAGGTTTATTTGATTTAGGCACGAGAAACGACAGGGGAAATAGGTTGGTAGAATTTTGCGACAAGAACAATTTAATCATCACAAACACGTTATTTCAACATCATGCTAGAAGACGATATATGCGGAAGATGCCAGAAATATATTGAATAGATTACATTCTTGTTAGACAACGGTTTAGGAATCAAGCAAAAGACTGTAGAAGCTATCCAGAAGCAGATATAGACACTGACCACAACATCGTAATTATGAAGGCCGCACTTAAATTTAAAAATTTGAATAAAAGAAATGAAAAAAGGCACTTTGACTTTGAGAAACTAAAAGATAAAGATATTCAACAAAGATTTAAAAAAAAGTCAAATGAACTGCTGAAAGATATGGGAAAATATCTGAAACTAAGGAAGTAGAAACAGAATGGAATAACAGTAAATCCAGCTTAGACATGGCGGCCAGAGATATTCTGGGGTATACACAAAAAGAAAATAAGAAACCTTGGATAACAAAGGATATCCTGAATTTAATAGAAGAAAGACGAAAATACAAAAATAATTAGATGAAACAGGAAAACAGAGATACAAAGTCATAAAATGGAAAATTATTTGCAAATGCAGGAAAGCTAAAGGACAATGGATTGATGAACAGTGCAAAGAAGTACAAACTAAGATGGAAATAGGAAAGAGAGATGAAGCATATAAACTAATTAGAATCAATTTTAGGGATTTAAAACCGTATAGCAAAAATATAAAGGACGCGGGAGGGAATGTAATTCTAGAAAAAGGTGGATGGCAAGAATATATAAGGAATTTATATGCAGAAGAGGAACTAACAGCATTAGAACAGGAATCAGACATTGAAAATGATGACGTGGGATATCCTATATTTAGAGATGAGTTTGATTAGCATTTGAGGGTCTGAGAAATGGTAAGGGGCCGTGTATGGATAAGCTGCAAGCAGAAACTCTAAAAGCCGCTGGACAAGCAGTAACAGAACGTCTCTTCCAACTTATAAGCTGTATATATGAGGTACCCAAAGATTTGAAACGTAATATCAAGTACCTATACCAAAAAAGAAAGGCGCAGAGAGATGTGAAAATTTTTGAATAATACGTTTGACAGCACACATGTCAAAAATATTAACTAGAATTGTACAAAGACGAATGGAAAAACGAGCTGAAGAAATACTAGGAGAAAATCAATTTGTATATAGGCTAAACAGAGGAACACGGGAGGCTATTTTAGCTCTTAGAGTGATAATGGAGAAAACAATAGAAAAAGGGGAAAGTGTGTATATAGAATTTACAGATCTGGAAAAAACATTGAACAATGTAAAATGGAAAAAAATGTTTGAAATACTCAAAAAGATTGTAATGAGTTATAGGGATAGAGGAATAGTACATAGCTTACTCAAAGAGCAAACAGCAGTAATAGAATTAGAGCAGGAACGTAGAGAAGTAAACATTAGGAAAGGGATGAGACAGGGATGTGTCCTATCCTCATTAATTTTTAACTTGTACATTGAAAAGACAATGAAAACTGTCAAATGCAGGAAGACATTTGGAATTACTATGCAGGTACAAAAAATTGATATGTTTAGATTTGCAAATGATATAGCGGTATTAGCATCTGCCAAGGAAGAGTTAGAAGCTGTTCCTAATTAAATGGAGACGGTTCTAACGGAGAGATACGGTATAAAATCAACAAAAATAAAACTAAAGTACTAGTATGCAAAGAAGGGGAAAATAAGTCAAAAGCAAGAATACAAATAGGTAACAAGAACTTACAAGAGGTTAAGGATTTCGGAAACCTAGGAAGCCAAATAACGCAAGTTGGAAAAAGTGCAAAAGATATAAAACAAAGTTTAGCACAAGGTCATGCTACATTAAATAAGGAAAAGCAACTACTGTGTTCAAGGACAACAAACATAGAAACAAGGTAAATATTGCATAGCACTGGACATATATATTGCATAGCACTGGACAGTAGGAGAAGCAGACAAGAAAAAGGTAGAAGCCTTTGAAATGTGGTGCTACAGATGTACGATGAACATATCATGGACAAAGTTAAGAACAAAGAGGTACTAAAAAGGGTAGGTGAAGAGAGAAATATGTGGAAAACGTTAAAAAAAGATAGGATGATAGACCACATACTACGGCATGAGGGAGTAGTGTGGAATATATTAGAAGCAGAGATAAGAAAAAAAAGAACAAGAGGTAGACCTAGGTTAGACTACTGCACACAGATAGTGAAAGATGTAGGCTGTAGGAATTTCAGGGAAATGTGTAGGCTAACTCAGAATAGAAATCAATGTAGGTACGCATACAACCAGCCCCGAGATGGATAAACTAATAACAAAAAATAACTGTACTTAAACATGATGATTATTATAAGCAACTACAGGTATTGATTGTGCAATATTTTCAAATAATGGTAATTGTGTGAAAGGATTTAGTGGAAAACTATTAGTTCGGCAAATGTCTAAGTGTGGGGGATCTTGGCAGCCACAGGCTGCCTAACCCCCTTCACATACCCTACATGTGATTTTCCAATGTTCCACCCAAAGGTACAACATTGGATAGGAAGTGAGTTTCCTTTACCTGAAAAATTTTGAATTTTGCCGAACCCTTGCTGTTTCAAGCAAGGTAGGGATAATTTACGTGCGTGACAACACTCACACATGCAACCACCGTTTTAACTCGCATCCGAACAAGGTCGTATTTTTGTGGTAAATGCTCGTTTAACATTTTTCAAGTGGACCATGTCAGGATTTGAACCCGGGACCTTGGGCATAGTAGTCACACACATACCAACTACGCCACGGAGCCGCCTCCTTAACATACCTCTGAATCTCAGTGAAATAGGGCATATAATTAGAAAACAATAGAAGGGGCACCGAGCTGTATATAAACTGTGTGGGAGTTGCAGGGAACTGTGTAGGCTACCCCAGAATATAAATAAATGGAGGTACGTGTCCAACCAGTTTTAGACAGAAAACCTAAGGACAATAGAATAAACGCAGATAGATCTGCAACTACAGGTGTTGGTTGTAAAATGTCTGCAACTAATGTTGACTGTTCGAAAAGATATATTGGAAAAAATATTAAATCGGAAAATGTTCAAGTGCTGGGGAACTTGACAGTCACAGGCTGCTTACCCCCCTTCACAACTACTGCATGTCAGACAATAGGGTATATAATTGTAAAACAATAGAAGGGGACCGAACTGCAGCTAACAAGGAAGAATAGCGGTTATGTTCAAAGACAACACAGTATGCCTATAAAATATGGTAGTAAGAAAGCAGCCAGAAAAACGGTAGCAGCCTTTTGGAATGTTGTGCTTCAGATGTATGAGGATAATAGCATGGACAGACAAGGGAATAAATATATCTGTGGAAAAAAATAGGAGAAATAGAAAGGCAGAATACGTTCTAAGTCATTTTTGGGGAATAATATGGGATATATAACAAGCAGAGATAGGAAAAAGGAGGTAGATGTAGACCTAGATCAGATAGTGCTAGATGCAGACTGTGCAAATTTCAGGAAAATGTGTAGGTTAGTTCGGAATAGGAAACAATGGGGGTACCTGTCTAACCAGTTCCAGGACTGAAGACGTAATGATGATGAAGGACAGATTTGCAGATGATATAATGGTATTAACATCTAGGCGGCTTTGTGGTGTAGTTGGTATGTGTGACTATTATGCCCAAGGTCTCAGGTTCCAATCCCGACACAGTCCGCTTGAAAAATGTTAGGCGAGCAGTTTTCACAAAAATACGCCCTCGTTCAGATGAGAGGTAAAATGGAAGTTCCGCGTGTATGTTGTCATGCACGTTAAAAATCCTTACCTTGCTTGCAACAGCAAGGGTTTGGCAAAATTCAAAATTTCCAAGTAAAAAACATCTCGCTTCCTGGCCAATGTAGTACCTTCGGGTGGAGCATTGGAAAATCAAATGTAGGGGTATTAACATCTAGCATGAAAGAGTCAGAAGCAGCTGGTAATAAAATGGAAATGGCTCTAGCAGAGAGGTACAGTATGAAAATTAACAAAAATAAAACTATAGTACCAGTATGTAAAGGAGAGGAGAATAAGTCAAAACCCAGAATACAGACAGGAAACGAGAACTTACAGGAGGTTAAGGATTTCTGTTACCTAGGAAGCCAAATAACGCAAGATAGGAAAAGTGCAAAAAATATATAACAAAAATTAGCACAAAGTCATGCTGCATTTAACAAGAAAAAGCAACTACTATGTTTAAAGACAACAAACATAGAAACAAGGAGAAGATTGCTGAAAGCTTGTGTGGAGCACAGCACTGTACGGTTGTGAAACTTGGACAGTAGGAGAAGCAGACAGGAAATGTGGTTCTATGGATGCAAAATGAAGATATAATGGACAGACAAAGCTAAAAACAAAGAGGTACTAGAAATGATAGAGAAAGAAAGAAATAAGTGGAAAAGAGGAAAATATACATACATACTAAGGCATGAGGGAATAGTATGGAATATATTAGAAGCAGAGATAGCAAAAAAGAAAGGCAGAGGTAGACCTAGGTTACACTATTGCACACAGATGGTGAAAGATGTAGGATGTGGGAATTTCAGAGGAATGTGTAGGCCAGCTCAGAATAGAAATTGATGGAGGTACGCATCCAACCAGTTCCAAGACTGAAAACTTAATGACGAAAAAGGTAATTGCACTTAAACCTGATGATTATTATAAGCAACTACAGGTGCTGATTTGGCAATATTCTCGACTAATGTTGATTGTGCAAATGTATTTATTAGAAAATTATTAATTCGGCAAATGGTTGAGTGATGGAGGATCTTGGTGGCCGCAGACTGCTTAACCCCCTTCTTGGAAGCAAGGGAAGTAGCAGTACTAATCACTATGATTGGTACTGAAATTTATAAAACCCTAAAAGATTTGTGCAATCCAATATTGCCAAAGGATTTCACATATGAGGAATCATGTAACATTCTTCGAAAGCAATTTGCACCTTACATATCAGTTTTCAGAGAGCACACGGGGTTCTATGAGCTTAAACATGTTCACCCGGAGAGCATTGGTCATACTTAAAAGTTTGGGGCATTACTGCAAGACCATGTCAAAGATCGTTTTGTTTGTTGTATGCCAAAGATCCCATTAAAGATGGATTAACGAGGATTATAGTACAGTGAGAATTGTAGAAATAGCACTAACGAAGGAAGCAGCTCTACAATCAGCATCGTTTAGTAATGATTTTAGAGAAGTTCATAAGATCAAAATATAAAGGGGTCTATTAAAAAGTTTAACCAACTTATTGCTAGCAAGGAGGGTAAAGTGGACGAATTGCAGGTGAAAGAATTGGTAGTAGTAAATGTAATGCTTGGTAAACAGAACCATGACTTTGCTAAATGAAAGTATAGATGAACAAGTAAATTGCAAAAGCATTTCTCTGTAGTTTGTAAGGCGCAAACTACTAAAGCTAATGATTTGTTACTGGAGAAAATGTTTAATTTTAAAGAAGTTTTGTATATCGATAACGATCCAATGTTCCACTGTTAAGTAACAGTGGATGTTGGCAATAAGTAAATGGATATGGATGTTAATACGGGATCAGCAAATCCGTTATACCAGCAAAACCATATGTAAACTTTAAATAGTATTAGTACACTCCAAAGTATGATTGAAAACTTATAATGGGTTGTAATAAACCCATTGGGTGAAATTGAAGTTCAGGTAGCTTTAAATAATATAAAGGTAAAAAGGTCGCTTAGTGGTGGTTAAGAACAGGTGTGAGCCATTGTTAGGATGTGGCCTGATTTCTGTGTTAAACGTTAACACTTTTCCAATAAATTTGTTAAATACGAGAGTTAATGAAAAAGAAATAAATTTATTAATAAAGAAATACTTCGATTTTTTCACTTTTGGTCAGGAAAAATTTAAAAACGAGTTAAAAAATGGCAGACAGGGCAGAACAAGTTTTTATTAAGCTGAAGCCCGTTCCATATGCTTTTAGGTAACTTTTGCATATGGAATTAGAAAGGGATGGAGTAATTGAGAAGATAATAACGCTTGGGATACACCTTTGGTACCTGTACTGAAGGGCAAAAATCAGATAGGAATATGCATAGACAATAAAATTACGATTAATAAACATAAACACACGGTACTGAAAGTAGAAGAATTATTTAATGAGGATAATTTACTACTAAACAGAATTGAAATAGTAAGGGGCATTAAGACAGATAGTACTGAGTAAGGTGGCGTACGCGAGGTAGGTGTATTAAACAATATGAGGAGAATTTAAAACCTTATTTTTATAGGAAGATAAAATTTTTGTAGATGAAGCAATTATAAATGTGGAGATATAGAGTATTATTACCAAAAGAGCTTTGGGGAAGAATGTAAAAAGAGATACATGCAATCCATGGCAGAATAGTTAGGATTAAGGCAGTAGCACGTCAACAATGTGTGGTGACCAAAATTAGATAAGAATTTGGAAGCTTTATGTAAAAGTTGCAAGGTTTGTTATCAAATTTTTAAAATTCTCGTTAAGCTACATTAGTGAAATGTAAAGCAGAAGATGTTTTTGATAGAATTCTTTTGGATTTTCTAGGACCATTTAAAAATAAGTTGTGATTTGTTAATTATAGATTCATTTTCAAAGTGGCCTGAAATATATCGAATGAATAATTTGATCGCAAAGGGAGCATTAGACAAATTAAGAGATTGCTTTGTGCATTTTAAATTGCCAAACAAAATTATTTCCGTTAATGGTACGCAATGTGTCTGATGAGTTTAACCAATTTTGTAGTAACAATGGTATTTGGGTACATCACTTGTGCACCTACCCTACAAATGTAGCTGCTAAGAATCAGGTTAAAACGTTTAAAGATTGGTTAAAAACAGCAATTAAGCGATAAAGGTAATAGAGAAGTATAATTAAATACATTAATTTATTGTTTGCTTATTGCAACTCATCACATTGTGTTATGGGTGAAAGTCCAGAAAAATTATGTTTGGAAGAAAAATAAAAACAAGGTTAGATTTTATGAGAAAGCACTTGTGTGAAATTCAGAGAAAAGTCAAATTGTGCACTATAAAGGACGAGAGCTTCCATTTGAGGAAGGATAGCTAAGTTTTGTAAAAGATTATGGAGTAGCAAATGGTTCGTTGGTAAGAGCGATTGTGATTAAAGTATTAGGAGTAAGGAATTACTTATGTAAGTTAGTAGTTGATAGCAATGTAGTTTTGAAATAGGGCATTGAGCAAGAATTAAAGAATGGACAAGGTGAAAGTAATATTTTAGAAGTACAAAGCGATCTGGTGTTGCAATGAGGCAAATTCCCAAGCAACACGATACAGACCTTAAGGCTAAGTTAGTTTCTGTTAGTCATAATGCCGAAATCGGTGAACCTCCAGGTCTTGTAGTTACACATTCAATTGTAACCAAATTATCAGAGGATATTCTGCATCAAGCAACTGCGAGTATTGCAGTTGAAAATAAAATGACCAATAGAATGAGTGATAGACTCAGGTGTTAAATTAAACCACCTAACCGTTTAAATTTATAAGTTGGCTAGAGCTTGTCCTAATGTACATGCATCTCTTCTAGTGTAGGTTAGCTTAAGGGGAGGACTGTAATATATTGGAGACACTGCCAAGAATAATGCCTATGTGAAATGTCAATTATAAATCTACGTATGTACTATAGCATTCTGTAAAGTAATGTATCACATTGTTATTCTGTTTGGCGCGTGCGTATTTGAAAACACGCGTTGTTGTTTAGGGGTTAAAGTATAGATAATGAAATACCAAGTTGTAGCATGCGTATTTGAAAACAAGCTAGGCTTGGTGTTGACTTGTGTATAATGATTGAATGAAAGGTTAACAGTCTAAATGACCAGCAAAATAATGGATATTCAGATTGTAATTATAACAGATTGTATTGTAGAATAAATGATAGGATAACTAACCTTGTTGCATGTGGTGTAGTTTCGACTATATTCTTGTTGTTTGAAGTGGTGAAACTGCTTACACTTGATGATGGATTGTCTGTTGATTCAATGTTCACTTATCGCGCACTTCAATGTAACATTTATTCACTGATTATGCCTTTTAACGCGACCATATGCACGGCATATCGGAGGACGCGTGTTGATTGCTTGAAGGTTGCTCGAACACTCTCGTTTCTTATCTGTTCCTTGGTTTTGGTTAGTTTTATGTAGGTAGGGATAATGTATAGAAATCGATTAGGTATGCAGGAGTATTTTATGATATATACAAGGGGAATTGTAAATAATGAACGGTTACGGAACATACCGCCCACCAAAAAGCCTCAGTTATAGGCCCTTTTTAAAGAAAGGTAAAAAAAAATTGAAATTGAAATTGGTTCAATCTTAAATTAAAAATAAAATGAATGTTGCGTAAAATGCAAAGGAAAAAAAATTAAAAAATAGCCCTTTGAGCCGGGCAATGGCTTATAATATATATTGAAGTATTATTGGTTAGGAAGAATGCATAATTTCACCAGAGGTCGCTTTAATGTACCCTGGTTAGTCTTAACTTTGGCTACTCGAACAATACCGTCGGTGCCCGTAAATGTGTTAATTATTCTGCCTAACTGCCACTGGAGTGGAGGTAAAACAGAATCTTTGATAAGTACAATTGTACCTTTTAGATTACCAACTAATTTGTTACAGTTATTCCACTTGCATTTTTGATAGAGCTCATGTAAATACTCCCTATGCCACCTAGACCAGAAATCTTGGTGCAAACGCTGCACCAATTGCCAACGTGATAAACAATTGATATTTAAATGTGTTAAATCATGCATTGGAGGCGCAGTCAGCGGCTCCATTGTTAAAAAATGCGCAGGCGTGAGGGATTGTAGATCATTAGGGTCGCTACTTAAACTGCATAGAGGCCGTGAATTATGGAGCGATTCTATTTATATTAAGGTTGTGATTAGTTCTTCATAGGTAAGGACCTGGTTTCCAACGATGCGCAAAAGATGTGTCTTTACAGATTTTACTCCGCTCTCCCACAGTCCGCCAAAATGGGGTGCAGAAGGGGGGTTGAATAACCATTTGATATTTTCTTGTTCAGCAGCAGTGCGCGTAAGACTGACAAGAATGCGATTAGCTCCGATAAAATTGGCCCCACAATCGCTAAAAATAGTGGAACAGCGCCCGCGCCGAGCAATAAAGCGACGTAAGGCTGCCAGAAAAGAATCGGCTGATAAATCTGATGCAAGTTCAAGATGAACTGCTTTCGTCGAAAAGCATACAAACAAACATATGTATGCCTTAAGGAATTTTGCTTTTCGAAGTTTACTTGATTTTATTGTAAGAGGCCCGGCGTAATCCACACCAACACAACTGAATGGTTTTAGTTGGTTTATTCTAAATTGTGGTAAGTCACCCATAGGCGGTATCACCGGTTTGGGGTTAGTTTTAAAACATTGATTACAATTAGATAAGTAATGTTTGATTGCTCGTTTTGAAGAGACAATCCAAAATTGTTGTTGCAAGAGATAAGTGGTGGTGTTAATTCCCGGGTGAAAATATTTTTCATGAATTTGATTGATTAACAACTCAGTAAAACGATGGTTTTCGGTAATAATGCAGGATGTTTTCAGAATACGGAAGTGCTGAATGACCTAATCTTCCTCCTACTCGTAAAATACATGCGGAATCAATGAATGGTGATAATTTTCGAAACGATTTAGCAAGTTTATTTTTAGTTTTAATTAATTGTATTTCCGTTTTAAACAAAGTTGACTGAATATGTTTAGTAATAACGTTAAGTGCTTTCTGGAGCTCCTCTGCAGTCGGAGGCCCTAGCGGACGAATTTTTGAAACAGTTCCAAAACGAAAACAATAAGTAATGATACCTTGAATTTTTCTTAACGAAGAAAATTGTATTAAAAGTTTATCTATGAAATGCTCCTCCATTTGAACAATGAGTGCAATTTTCTTGCTTGCAGAATTTATAATTGATTGTATAGGATGTCGGATTGGCTCGGTGGGCCAATTCTCGACTGGTAAGCTAAGCCAATCAGGACCCGCCCACCAAAGCGAACATGAAAGAAGATCGTTTGGGAGCAAGCCGCGTGAAGCTGGATCAGCGGGGTTGCATTTGGAATTAACGTACCGCCAAGAAGTAGGCGATATAACTTCTTGTATGTGCGTAACCCGATTTGCAATGAACGTTTTCCATTTATATGGTGGTGATCGAACCCACGCCAAAGCTACCATGGAATCGCTCCATGTGAAGACGTCGGTGATCGCATAATTCTCGCCATATGTAGCAAGAACAAATTGAACTAAATCTGCTAGTAGCACCGCAGCACACAACTTTAACCTTGGCAAGGACAGTCGTTTGATAGGCGCCACCTTTGTTTTCGAAAATACCAATTTACTAGAAATTTCCCCATTGGGAAAACAAAATCTGAAGTAAATGACACTAGCGTAACCAACCTCACTAGCATCGCAAAAGGCGTGTAGCTGGCAGGAAGCCGAGATGCCATTATTTAGAAATCGTGGTATTTTTAATGAAGATAAAAGTGGGAGCTCATGCCGAAATTGTTGCCATTGAGAACAAACTTCATCGGGTGGTATACTGTCCCAATCTAATCCTAACAGCCACAAATGCTGTATTAGTTTTTTAGCAAAGAGTGACAAAGGACCTAAAAATCCAAGTGGGTCATAAATCTTCGCGATGTCTGATAAGATCGCACGTTTTGCGCATGAAGGGTTTAATGGTTTGACGATAAATAAAAATGTATCATCTGAGGCCTGCCATTGGCCCAGTATCTTGATACCTACATCCTTTGAAAAATCTTGATTTTGAAACAAACGATGTTCTTCAGGGATATCTTTAAGTAGCAATGGATGATTCGAATTCCATTTACGAAGTTGAAATCCGCCGGAATGTAAAAGATCTACTAATTGATGACGTAATGCTATGAGATCATCAATCGTGTCTGATCCACAGGCAAAATCATCAACGTAGAGATTTTTATCAATAGCCATTGAGGCAAGAGGATACTTTAAAACTCCTTCGTGAGCTAGTTCTTGAAGTGAACGAATTGCCAGGTAAGGAGAAGAAGCTACGCCGTATGTAACCGTGTTCAACTGATATGTTATAGGTGGGTCGTTTGGCGAAAACCTCCATAGAATTAACTGATATTTTTTATGATTTTCAAAAATATTTATTTGTCTAAACATTTGCTTTATGTCACAGGTGAAGACGAATTGATGTAAACGAAATCTCATTAAAACTGAAATAATTTCATTTTGTAGTTTAGGTCCTACAAGTTGCGTATCATTTAAAGATACATCATTTGACGTTTTAACAGACGCATCAAATACAACACGTAATTTACAATTACCGTTTTCCTCTTTAAATACTGGATGATACGGAATAAAACAGCAATCGTCTGAAATAGGCGAAGAAATTAAGGCAGTCATGTGACCACTTTCTAAATAATCTCGCATAAATTCCGAATATGATTTATGTAATTCGGGCCTTTTAGCAAGTCTGTATTCAAGAGAAATTAGACGTTTCAACGCTATCGCGCGCGAATTTTCAAATTTAGAGGGTGCCGTTTTAAAAGGCAAGTTTACACAAAAGCGACCGTCGATGTCACGCGTGTGTGTTTTCTTAAAAATTTTATCAGCGGTTTCCTCGTCTTTCGTAATTATGGGTTTTGAAGGCGGTTCTTCAATTTCCCAAAATTGTTTTAAAGTATTATTAATAAAATGTTCGGCAGAGATAAAGAATGATCTTACCGCTGGTAATTGTTGAGTTTGTGGAACTGGACCTATCAGTGTCCAACCAAATATTGTATTGATTGCAGATGGCTGCTGATGCCCGCCATGAATCAAACCTTCGCTCACAACGGAAGGATATACGTCAGCTCCTAAGAGCATGTCTACAGGAGTTGAAATGTGCCAATTAGGATCGGCTAAATCCAATCCTGTTAAGTGTTTCCAATCGCTACGTAACTTGGTGTTAGGTAGGTTGGAACATATATTTGAAAGTATAAATGGCTCTACATTTATTTCAAGCTTTGTATCATAACGTGAACGAATAATACAATTAGTGGCGCCACGATTTGAAGAAGCTTCTGTTTGCGCGAGGCCAAAAATTGGTACTTGTGAAAAGCGACGAGAAAGAGAAAATTATCGTACGCAGCTGTCACGCAGGAAGCTTGCTTGACTCCCTGGATCAAGTAGTGCGCTTATTTGATGAAAATTGCCAGAGGCGTCTTTTATTTCTACAACCGCGGTAGATAGTAGAACTGTAATACCATTTTCTGAATTACATGAAGATGAAAAAGCATTGGTAGCTACAAAGGCGTGCTCCTCCGCATTATTGTGTGCAACTGTAGGTTGCTGTAAATTATTTGACTGTGAGTCAGATTTAACAGCTGATTGTACCGTTTTTGTAACGTGTAATAACGTGTGATGGCGTTGATTACAGCTTTTACAAAAAGAACTAGATTTACAATTTAAGGTGTTATGGTTACTACGAACGCAATTGATGCACAAATTTGCGTTTTTTGCCGTTCGGTAACGATCAGAAGGCGTCATAGACAAAAACGAATTGCATCTAAAAACGCGATGATTTTGTTGACAAATAATACAGTTTTCGGGTTCTTTTAAAGCCGCGAATGTATTAGATTTGTTAACAGAAGCAATGTGAGATGTTACCTTGGGGCGTACACCATCACTTGCTTGAAAATGTTGATATGTTCCCGTTGCGGGTCTGAAATGTTTTTGCGTACCCACAAAAGGCGCATTAAATGATGTTCTAGCAATAGTTTCATATGCTGCACATTGTTTAGATAAAAAACATTTTAAGCTATTTAACGTAGGAATTTCATTACTGTTGTTTTCTAGCTCAAAACGCTTTCGCGATTGAGGATCGATTTTTGTAAATAGTAAATCTACTAAAATAAAATCCCAAGAGGAAGTATCAAAATTAAGAGTACCAAGAATGGCTAGATTTTCTGAAAAGTTATCTAACAGTTTGCGTAATTCTTTAGGATTTTCCGATCGTATAGGCGGATAATTTTTTATGGCATGCCAATGTGCCGTGGCTTGGCGGCGGATATTAGAATAGCGCTCAATTAACGCGTCATATGCGACCCGATATCCACCCGCTGTCAAAGGGATGGATTTAATCAAATTTAAGGGTTCTCCTACCAGTGAACCAATTAAATAATTATGGCGTTCTATGTCAGATAACGATAAATTGTTATGCACTAATGCATTAAACAAATCAATATAACTTTGCCAAGTTTTATAATTACCGCCAAATGTAGTTAACGTAAGCGGCTGTAAACGAATGTATGGATTTGATTGAAATCCGTTTAAAGGCAAAGATGAAGCAACAGTATTATTGGTGGTTTCTCTTGGATTTTTTAAAGTTTCATATTTTGTTAAAATAGAAAAACATTGGAAATCAATAGACTTCCGCATATTTTCGTATGTTTCTTTTTCGACTTCAGAGGCTGAAGGAACCAGCAATGGATACGTTTCTGTAATCTGGGAGTATATATCATCCACAAATTTACACTTAATTTTAAACAGGGGTATAAGCGACTTCTCGTCCTCCAGTGTTTCCGAAAGTTCAAATGTCTCCTGTAAGCGTGATTTTAACAATTGCAAGTTTGCAATGTCCGCTCGTTTGGTACTCATTATGAAATAAAGATTTGTTTATAATTTAATAAGAAATAAAATTCTTTTAACAAAAGTTTCACAAAAGTCGTAAATTTTGTTATCTGAGTTTAATAAATGTGAACGTCCAGAATTTAACAGGTGCTGGACACTCAAGTTTAGTCGATTGTAGATAAATAGCACGGCCTATTATAATACAATCAAGCATACAACATATGTTTGCAATGCTATAAACACAAGTAAAATTTGATTCTACGTACGGTAAAGTTAAAAAAGGACTATATAAATACATGCTGTTTATGCTTGCACTCAAATGGCTGAAATAACACGATAATTGAATTAATCTGAGTATTTAGTATTAATAATTATGCATTCTTTCAAAAACCATTAAAGGGATAAAACAGGCTTGATGTAAAATATGATAGTGTTTTTTTTTAAAATAGAAAATTAGATGTGGACTGTAAATATCTCCTTAGAGGGGTAACAGAATTTGGCTGTCGAAGCGACCAAAGATGGCGCGTGCGTATTTGAAAACACGCGTTGTTGTTTAGGGGTTAAAGTATAGATAATGAAATACCAAGTTGTAGCATGCGTATTTGAAAACAAGCTAGGCTTGGTGTTGACTTGTGTATAATGATTGAATGAAAGGTTAACAGTCTAAATGACCAGCAAAATAATGGATAATCAGATTGTAATTATAACAGATTGTTTTGTAGAATAAATGATAGGATAACTAACCTTGTTGCATGTGGTGTAGTTTCGACTATATTCTTGTTGTTTGAAGTGGTGAAACTGCTTACACTTGATGATGGATTGTCTGTTGATTCAATGTTCACTTATTGCGCACTTCAATGTAACATTTATTCACTGATTATGCCTTTTAACGCGACCATATGCACGGCATATCGGAGGACGCGTGTTGATTGCTTGAAGGTTGCTCGAACACTCTCGTTTCTTATCTGTTCCTTGGTTTTGGTTAGTTTTATGTAGGTAGGGATAATGTATAGAAATCGATTAGGTATGCAGGAGTATTTTATGATATATACAAGGGGAATTGTAAATAATGAACGGTTACGGAACACTGTTTCTTTATGTAAATATATTCCACAAATCTGAGGTCATCTTGTCCTTAGCAGGACGATATATTACTTTTTAAATTTAAAGCGCTAACTCGTCTAGTCTAGAGATATCCTCGGGACGATTACCGAGTCACCTAAATCTATTTTAGTAAAAACTTCATAACATTTTCCTGAAAACAGATGCGTACACAGAATAGCGAAATCACACATATCAATGTTACGATACGTGTTGCTTGCCCATTTCTGTAGTTCGCTTGGTTTTGACCAGCGTTAGATCTCTGGTTTAACATATTAAAACTTTAATGTTTTAAATGTTTCTAAATTGTTATATCTTTTAAATTGTTAACTTTTTATAACTTTTTAATTAGTTATGCAAATTAATTGTTTAACTTTAATTAATGTTGCTGATGAATTTAACTTTTGATGGTTAGATCAAATGATAAGTTTTTAACCTTATTATCTATGTTCTTCAAATTTTCATATTCAAATTACTTACTTAAGTCATCGAAAGTCTAATTCTTAACTGTATACTATACCCCTAAGTTAACACTTATCTTTTGTATTACATACTTTGCAATTTGTTAAATTCAATTGATAATTTCATTAATAATACTGATTCAATTATAATCCTATACCACAGTTCTATGTATCGCACGCAAGTTTGCAGGCAGTTGCGCACTGGAGTGCTCAGGAAGGTGATCGCTAGAGCATCCTTGCTGGATCTGGTAACGATTATAATGACTGTAAGATTACATTAATTATTAAATTCACTTTTAATTATTATTTGTAATTTAATCACATTATTCAATAGATATATCATTGCATATCTTCGATCAACCTAATCCTTATCGCTAGATCATGTGTAATTAAATCGACGTTATCTTAGTTATCATCTAATATTTGAATTCTTCATAATTGCAATTTGAACCGTTAAGTTACAGACAGTATTTTCAATTATCTAACCATTTCAATTTTATGTAAGCATTTTCAGAATGATTGTCGGATTCAGATTGTCAGAAGCGTTAGACAGGTAGCTTAAGGTCTGCAAATTCTATGATAATGATCTTGAAGCTTTGAACGTTAGATGTCATTTGATCCTATTTGACAGCTTTATTTGATTCTTTACTTGTATCATTCATTTAAAGCTAATTCTCCCATTTCCTTTTGTAACGATATTTAATTCCCACCTTCCTTATGTTGTTCTAATGAACTGTATTTGTAAGCGGAATTCTGAGTCCCATTTAAATGTTAATGGATTTCCAGAGAGCGTTGCTTAGCAGCATTAATGTTATGCGTATTGACTCATGAATACTTGGTTTGAGTTTTATTCGATCACTTTACATTGAGTACGCTAATTGATAATTAGTCTTGAGATGCTTGACGATTATGTTTTCTTGAATCTTAAAACCAAATTTACGGTTGACATACGTATAGGTAGTTCGTACTATTGCGATTTCAGGATTCGTTTCTGATGATTCTTGAAATCATTCGACTTAATGATTGATATATCCCAATTACTTATTATTGATTATTACCCAATTATGTAGTGATTTCCTGATACAGAAATTAGGCATTCTAGTACTTGTAAGCTTTAGGTCCAGTTTGCTGCCTATGGATCTACAGTGGTATGTTGCTTCTCTTAATTTTCCGTAGCTTATAGGTCCTGTATAATATGAATTTCATAGACGTAGGATCATTGTTGTTCGTTGAATTCGATTGAAATCGATTGTTTATTGGATTCTGTAAGGATATTGTATTAATAATATTTTAATGGTCAGTCAATTACTTCAACTTCAAATTAAGTTCATTTTACTTCAAGTTGATTAGTTTCACGTGTATCTAGCTCCATATTCCTACCATTTTAGATTTTAACTAGTTATCTAGATATCGTTATTTCTTCATCTGAATCTTCGAGACTTACACTTCGTCGTTGTACTGTCTTTCAGGATGGGCAGTTTCACTATTATCAAATATGCATTACAGTACTGTTTAAGTAAAGTTATTACAAATATACCATATCATAATAACAATTTCTATGTAATAATTCGTGTATACTCAGATATATTACAGATGTCTATAGACAGATGAATTCAATATATGTACTGTGAAAAGTGTTTTGGTCACATGTTTGTTAAATGTTATACTGATAGTCATATCTCTACGATTGCATTCGCCTAATGCACTATGGTAACCTAAATGTCTAATAACTAATTACTTCGTCTAAACACTATCATGTATGACTCTTGTATAACATCTTCATGTTTATTTTTGCACATTTAACATTTTTCAGCTTCTCGTATTGCGTCTGATACTTTTTTGAAAACCTTTTTGCATATTATTTTTATTCCAAATTTAGACTTTAAAATTGACTAGCTACAAAAGAAACTGAAAAAGTTTGATTACAACTTTTACATGGAATAACAAAGGACAACAGTTAGATGGATGTTTCTGCATTTGACATCCGCGTGTCAAATTTAAGCGTTTAATTTAAATATTCACAATTTTTAACACCTTCACAAACTGGCTTAGACTAATAAAATTGGTTTATTTTTCATAAAATCTTAAGTTTTAAGTGTTCCTAAGTGATAAATATTGCATTAGAAAATTTATTATAACTAAAGATACCTTGTTGCTTATATTTAAAAAGTAGTCAATTTTTATTTAAACGTATTTACAATGCTGGTGCGCCGACAGGTAAAGCTCTATGCAATATATATTACAAACAAATTTTTAGTCGATGTTCTGATAATTTGGTGTAAATCAGCAATTCGTATAAAGAACAGATAATAGATGACCTTAGTGTAATTTAGCAAATAGATTTCTGTTTATTTTTATATTGACAGTAAAATCAATCCAATATGTGAACGCTTAAAAGTAGGATCATGTAACGTATTCAAAATATTTTATTTTCCTTAACTTTTTTCCAAAATTAATACACTCGCAAAGATATATTCCCTTCGAATCAATAACTTCAATTCTTTTCCAAACTGCAATATTTTTAGTAGTATGCTTTTATCGTTCTGTAAAAACGTACTAGTTTATCCAGACCACAACCTATAAACCTAAATGAATATAAGTTTAACATTTGAATTGTTAAAACTTTATTGAAAGATTATTTCTCGTTTATATGTTGTAACGCTGGCACATTACTTTGCGAAACAATAAGTAGTAGAAAAGAATTTATTAATTTCAGTTAACTGAATGAGGTTTTATCACGAAAACACCCTGTAAAATTTAGAAGATTTGGTAGTTTACATTTAATAACGTTGTTATTTCAATGTAATGTTAAATTAGGATGAAGAAATAAAATAGTACATTAAATACATGCTGTAATAACAATCAGTATTTCACATCTCTTCATATTAGATTCAGAAAAATTACAGATATAAATCGGGAAATAACAGTGCCTTTTAGAGTTATTTGTACAAATTTACATGGGTACAAGAAATCAATCTACTATGGGATACTCTACAACCACATTCTTAAAAATAGCCTATAAAAATTAATGTGTTGGGAATGGAACTTAAGAAAGATACACACATGATCGGTATTACACATAAAAGTGTACAAACGAAATTTGAAGAAGGGAAAATGTTATATAACGACTAAGTTCAAAAAAGTTGGCAAAGAATAAAGGATAGTTAAGTGACAGTGTATACCAATAGTGTAAACTGGAACAAAGGCGTGGTAGTATTATTTATAGGTAAATGTTACTGTAAGGATTACTGTTAGGAATACCTGGCCAGTTGGATATTACATTACACTTGTTTGGCTATATGGTTAATGGACATGTATCTGTGTTTCAGGAATTTACTGTCGTTAGAGTAAGCTTAAATGGAATTTTATCTGACGTTAATTTAAATATAGGTAGACATAGGTAAATTTGTAAAAGGATGTCCAACCACCCCAGTGAAGTCATATTTGGGAGAGGAGTTTATGTTAAAAATTTCTTTAATTTGACCAAATGCTAATTAATATTTTTAAGCTATGGTAGCGAAAGGTAAAGTATGATGTGACGCAATGTGTAAAACTAAAAACAAAGAAGACTTATTCTTGATATCCGTCTTTCAGATAGGGAAAATTTTAGATGAACTACTGAGAGAAGACAGTTTGGTACCCCTTACTTATGATGAGCAGTAAAACCTTTCAAGGTAAGTGGTCCTTGTAAATTAGTTTTTGTATGTCAACCATTTTACATGTTTATATTTATTGTTTATCCATTTTTTTCATAGGAACCTATCCACGCACCACTGTAGTTAGTCTGTGTATCCTGAAAATTATCACGGATTCTCGTCCCTTCTGGGCAAATTGAAATTTGTAACGTAATGTAACATCACTTTCACCCGTAACAATGTAAAAGATTATTAGGATAGGAAAAAACAGAACATTTTTCAATATAAAAGGAGTCAATGTGTTTAAACTTTAATGGTGAAAACTACAATACTAGTGAGTGGCCCTATGAAATTTACCAGTAAAATGACATTGATCTTGACCTTGATATGTCTGTAAATTGCTACCCCACAATGCATTTTTCTGTGGTACTTGGTTCAAAATTTTAATCAACATTCAAATTTTGCATTGGTTTTGTGTTACCCAATATACTGGCAGCTTCTTGGCATGGATAGATTCATACATGACTACTAATGCCAATGTCCCAAGCTCAATTCCCGACACGGACTGCTTGAAAAATATTAGGCGAGCATTCTTCACAAAAATACACCTCGTCCTGATGAGAAATAAAATATGAGTGTCATGCTCATTACAGGTTCTTACCTTGGCTCGGCAAAATTTCCAGGTAGAAACTCGCTTCCTTGCCAATAAGGTAGTACCTTTGGGTGGAACATTGGAAAGTCAAATGTAGGAGGGTACCCAATATAACCTGCACCTTGATAAGGTTTAAACTCATAAAAGCAATTTAATTAGTAAGTAGCACTAAAATAAATATGTGACTAATTTTAAACTGTAGATAAAGTGAGTCCATTATAAGGTAAATTGATAACCTAAAATGTTTTCAAGGTTGGTATATGACAAAAGGGATTTTTCCCCATACTTTTAAGATTTTCTAGGATTTTCGGTTTATTTACAGCTAGGATGACATTTAAATTAGGACAAGTAGTACTTGGTACATTTTTATATAAACAGATATAACGATAAGGATTTTACATCTTCGTAATAATTAAAAAAACCACCGTTAAGAATCAGGGACATAATTGTCCACAATAATATTGTTTCAATTCACATACGAGTTCAGAAACTTTGATAGCCACAAAACTCATGAAATACAATAAAATTAATGATTGTTCTCACACGAACGAAATACATTGACCTTAGTGTAAGAAAGCTTTAGATATATTGTGTGGAAACTGAGTACGGAATATTAACAAAGAGTGGGAGATTAGAAAGCTTGAATGAACTTCACACAGAAAGGGAGACCAGAACAGAATTAGGTGTGAACAACAACGGAGGTGTACATAGAAGCTGTTAGCCTTTGGCGAGCTATCTGACTGAGACAAGTGCAAAATGATGCGTGAAAGCAACGGACACGTACGTAGGCGGCTTCAGCGACCTGCCCTTCGACAGGTATATGAACAACAATTCACTCATCAATGTATATTGGATAAATCACAGAACTGAGGGGTCCTAATGGGCTGAGGAAATAATTAGTCCATCAGTGGAGTTAATCTGGAAACCCTGAAAACACATTGTGAGTATTGTTCTTTATTGTATTTTGTTGACATTTGAAGATTATGTAAGGGCGAACTTGAAAATATAATTATAATGCGTTCATAGAACGGCAGAAATTTATTACATAGGATTAGATTAGTAGATAAGCAGTTTGAAACGTGCGTATTAAGCGAAATGCAAGCTTTAGTTGTAAGGTATTGCGTTAGAAAATTTTATGTTTTTAATGGGCCTCGAAATGGTGAAAACAGAAGTTTGTATTGTGCTGCATATTTCTAAGTTGGTAGTTTAACATTTCCAAGCAATTGGGATTTACAAATATCATATAGCAATTTACGAAACTAGTGCAATGAAATGGTAGTATTATTTTCAGTTTAAAGTTTCTTTAGTTCTGTAAATAATGCCTGGCCAGAGGAGGTTAGTTAGATTAGGTTTTGTTTCTTTTAAAGTTAATGAACATGTAACAACAATGTTTTGAAGCTTATTATTAATAGAGTTTAAATTTGGATGGAATTTTATTTACAGTTAGTTATAAGATAGGTAAGATAAAGTTATGCCTGGGAGAAGCTGATATTTCAAAAATTACGGTAGTTTGGTAGAAAGTACGTTTGTTTTAAAGTAGGGTACAAAAGGAGAAAGTTGAGGGGACTGTCTTCTAGGTAGCAAATACCTCGATAATATTGCCAAGATATCGTGGTTTGGCACACTTTAATTTCGATAGTCAAACTTTTCAAGATAAATAATTTTTTTAAAGTAGTTTTATATTTTAACCATTATATATTATAGATTTTATTAATTTTATCAGGTTGTCATAAGAACCCACTGCCGTACTACTGTAAGTTAGCCGGTGCACCTTTAAAATTGTTACGGAGTTCCCACCCCTTCTGGGCAATTCAGAATTAATAACAATGTTATTTATATCCATAACAATATGCTTCAAACAGTAACATGAAGCAATTGGTGTATAGACAAAAAGCGATAGACTGCAATTATTCTACGAAGGCATTAATAGGTTATGATTGCTTTTTCAATTACTTGTCATTAAAAAACACTATGCATGAACTAAACTGTATATTTCAGCAGGACTGTGTTACATCGCATACAGCAAATGCATTCATGGAATCTAATCACTCTTTTGGTGATCGGTTGGTTTGAAAGAGCCTTTAGATACTGCATAGTCCAGACCTAAATTGTATTTTCTCTAATGACATTTGCAAAATAAAGTCTCCTTCGTAAGAATGAGAATGGTTGATTGATTCACAACACAACACATAATGATAATAAATAGTATAATTAACATAACACTTTTAGTTTTGCTGTTTTTTAATCACGGTCAATACTGAGTTGTTTTAAATGTGCCACTCCGGACGTATTACTTAATAGTAGCACCATCCATGAATGTCATACCAGCTGCAAAATCTAAGTACTCTAATACAGCATTATAGGTAATACATCTATTTACTTTGCAAGTACATTAGGTAAACTATTTTTAACAAAAAAAAACCTTGGCTTGGTTCATATTTATCAAACGCTTAAAAGTTAACGAACAGTGAAGCCCCTACGTATCATTCCATTAACACTGAAACTACTTACGATAAAAATTTCTTACAAAATAAATTTTAAGAGCTAATTTAGTTAAACAAATATAATACAACATTAACAAAAGACTCCTAACAATATTTTATAGCAATATGTCAAAATTATCAGCTAAAAACGTTTAATGATACTGAGGGTAATTTGACCTAACTCATAAGCATGCACCACCTCACCCAATGGTTCATGAATTCGTTAAATGGTAATAGACACGATTAAGTCCATATCTATAACAAAAATTATTGGTTCTTTAGTAATAATAAGTGATACAAACCCTCAGAGTACAATCCCAAGATCCAGTCGAAAGCGCTGTGCCATCAAGAGAAACTTGTAATGATACGCGATTCTCATGCCCATAAAGTAAGCAAACTCTTACGCATTTTAAAGGATCCCACACATTGACTGTATAATCAGTATAGTCAGCAAATAAAAGTCAACCTACAGAAAAAATTGTAAATAAATAAAAATAGAGAAGACTGTCAGAACACAAATCTATTAATCTTTTTGTGCCTGGACAGTTCTGACAATTACACTATTGCCATGATCAAAGTGTCATTAAACATATAAAATAGTAAATGTTCCTTACTAATGTAGCTAGAACTCTGCTGCACCATATCTGTTATTCCTGATCGATTTACTATCTTAGAATAAAATTAGCAATTAGCAATATTAGTTACAATAAAGTTGAATTCCATGGTGTCACGCATCCCTGATCCTGTTTTGTGTATATTATTACTATGATGAATGTTACAATTCTGCTTTATTTAACATTTGTGTTGTAATTTTAGCAGTGAGATCAAGAACTACATGCTTAGCTACTTTGTTTTTATTTATTCTAACGTTACAATTAGTCTGCTACCTAAAAATTACAGCAAACCTGGTACTCCTTAGAAATCTAACGGAATTATTTGCTACCTTAACTTATATTGATTAGTCTTATATTATTTGCATTTGAAAATACTTGTGTGTATATCTGTGTCTGTGCGCCCGCATGTGTGTGTGTGCATGAGTGTGTGTGTGTTTCTGTCTGTGGTAATGTCCTTGGGACTGCTTTCCTTCCCAGCTTCCGACCGTCGGCAGCCGGAAATCAGAAACCGAGAAGATTGTACGTGTCCTGGTCGTCGGCAGCCGGAACAAACAGTCCCTGGTGTGTGTGTGCATGTGCATATGCGTGTGCATGCGTGTATGTGCGTCTTTTGGTGTGTGTATGTGTGTGTGTTTTGTCGTGCTGGTGTGCTATAATGGTGTTTGTGTTTTCATGTATGTGTGTTTATGTCTATGGTGAGGTCCTTGGGACTGTTTCCCGGCAGCCGGAAATCAGAAACCGAGAAGTACGCATTCCTGTACGTGTCCTGGCCGTCGGCAGCCGGAAACCAGGGAGGCCACGTACAGTGTCTGTTGTGTGTGTGTGTGTGTGCTTGTGCATGTGCATGTATATTGTCGTGCTGGTATGTTATAATTATGTTGCCAGAACATTTCCCCAGTAGTAATTTCTAGTTGCGTTACAACATTGGAAATATAAACAATATGTTACTGAAGCTAGTGTTAGATTTCTTAAAGCAATTACAAATATGGTTTGTATTTACTTCTGTTTATTTTAGTTAATTGTATTCTTTTGGTTAGATGGTTAGTATTGAGTCTTTATGCTTAGCCACTGTAGAATTTACTAGAACTAACCCATTTTGTTCATAATTGCAGTAATTTTTATTAGAATTGGCTGAACAATCTAATAACTTAATAAGCGATACCAAGTTTTGAAACTTATTTGCAGGAATATGAATAAGTGATATCGATTAGAAAACCGTCCAAAGCTTGGATTATATTTTAAAGTCCTGAAGCCAATTCCTTGAATTTGCTGCTCCTCTTTAAAAATTAGTACGATATGAACATTTCAATAAAAATAACTGCTTCAATAACTTGTTCAAGGAACATAAACATTACAATTGCTGCTATCAAGAATTTTATGTTGCCCTTCATTACAATTTACTTTTGAACTACTTACTTAACAGGCAGACTTTTCGATACTTTTCTGTACATTATGTTGACCAAAAAAACAGCCAATAAACCATTAACAAAACAAATTTATTATTGACTAAAATAGTGCTCCATTCTATTTTAAACCTAAACACTATTTTTTACAAAAAAAACAGATTACCAATATATCATCGAGATGTTTGAAAATAACATCGACACCTTAATGCCAGAATATCGTATGAGCTGAAATGTAAATTTTATAGAACTTTTTTTTTTTAAATTATGACAACCGAATGATTTTTAGAACTTGTAACGAATACGATTTTGTTACAATGAATTTACGTTTTTTTGTAATTATTAATTTAGAAACATCATTTACGGTATTGGAAGCGTAAAATTCTGTTCCATTAATAGAATATTTATTCGTTATCGTATATATAACTCCATCTGTGCTTATAAATTTGATGTAGCTTTTCAGTTTCTTTGTTACTCGCTAGTGTGTTGATGCAAGAATTCGGTTCACTGCGCTTACTCACGTAGCAAAACACCTTATTGCTTTAGTCTATTTTTATAGGAGCATGTAATCGAGTAGTTTTTGTTTAAAGATGGGTTCGAACAGGTAGATGGTCTGGTGCCAAAGAATTTCTTTGGTCTTTGGTAGTAGAAACCATTACTAAGTTAGTCGACCTTAAAGTGGTTTATAAGATATAATTTTGAAATAACATCATCACGTGCAAGTTAAAGTTAAAGTTTTAGTTATGAAATATTGCAAAGTTTTTTCTGGTTTTAATTATGGAGTATTATAAAGTTTTCGTTATTAAACATTTCAAGTTGAAATAATGGAAATCAAGTTTGTAATTTAAAGCGCATGTAAAGGACGCGCAGCTGTTGATGAAATTGTACACGAAAATTGTTGAGCAATGGTACAAAGGTCATCTCCAAATAAATTGGTAAATACTAACAGTTGTCACGCGAACTGTTATGGTGAGTGATTTCTTTATTCAGTTCTCGTTACACCAATAAATTACAGGAAACGTAGTGATCTTTTTGTAAATTTATATAGTGGTTTAAATTGGCGTAAATATTTTTTTGTTCAATATTTAACAGTTTGAGTTGTATAAATGTTCATAGCAACGTAGAATATTTAAAGATAACATTCTGAGAATTTAAAAGGTTAAACAAGAATTTGTTCGCAACTTAACAGTTGACAACTTAGTGTTTGTTTGCCACATTTTATAGTCCAGTTTTTTACTCGAAAGTATAATAGTATGCAGATGATTGTATACCATAGGGCTATTTGACCTTTAGTTCAACGAATAAATTTTTATAAATATCTAAATTCAACCGTACATGAAATAAGTTCGTTTCATTTATTTATTCACTTGTATACCAAAACAGGATCCTTTTTCGGTAATAATTAAAAGTTGTTATGTATTTTTAAAGACACAATATCTTCCTTAAAGAATTTTAATAAATTAAGATTTTTGAAGTACATAAAATTAATAAGAGGTAACGATAAATACTTTTATAGTTCGATTACTAAAAAACATTAATGCAAGTAAAGTTGTCTAACGATGTATACATATATTTCTTTAAAACTATAAAAAATGGATTATGTTATTTTAAAGCTTATTTTCATTGAAGTTGATAATAGTTTCTCATAATTGATACAAACAAATTCATAAAATTCTTGAGTATAGAAAGAAAGACCACTGACATTATATTGGTAAGATAGAGTTATATTTTCGAATTGCTATTTTTATTGAAATTTTGTTTGTGATAAAGTGACTAGGCTCTAGGTAAACCCTAGTTCTAAGAATTTTTTGAGGCAGTTATATTTTCAGACAGTACGAGATTATCGTTCCAATCCAAGCTTGCAGTGTGAGAAGTAAGTAAGTATTATTTTTATACGTTTTGATTGCTTAGAAGATTTTTTTCTTTTCGAAGATTTCCGTATCTTATCTTCGTATTGTTAGACATTACAGATATAATTAAGATACTGTGGCGTCTAAAATATTTTCTTTTTTATCATATACCATTAGTAGAGGGTTTTTTGGGGATCTGGGACCACATTTCCACCAGCATCCACATTTCCACACAAATCCGGACCAAATAGTTTTCTTCGGCTAGCCATTTCATCTTTCGAGATAAATCTATCTTGCTTGGTATCAATCAATATTAGATTTTCCTCAGCTACCTGAATTTCTAGGATTTTTTTAAATAGCATTGTACCCAGGGAGCTACTCTCATTTCAAGAATTTTTACCAGTAACATTCTAAACCAAATAGCTTTTTTCGACTAGCCATTTCATCTTTTGCGATAAATGTACCTTGTTTGGTATCAATTAATATTAGATTTTTTCAGCTACCCGAATTTCTAGGAGTTTCTTAGATAGCTTCATCCCCCAGGGTGCTACCCTCATTTTAAGAATTTTACCAGCAGGAATTTCTGACCATCCTTATAAATTTTTTAGCCATGCGACTCCTCAAATTAGTCTATAATTTTATGCAGAATCCGAATCTGCAAACAGATTTGAAATGGGAACAACCCCTTACCGTTTTACACACATACCCTCTAGCGAATATATAAATGATTATTTTTGTTTCTCTTAAGATAAATGTATCTTGTTTGGTATCAATTAATATTAGATTTTTCTCAGCTATCCGAATTTCTAGGAATTTTTCAGATTGCATCATCCCCCAGGGAGCTACTCCACTTTTAAGAATTTTTACCAGTAACCTTCTGAACCAAATAGTTTTCTTCGACTAGCCATTTCATATTTTGCGATAAATATATCTTGTTTGGTATCAATTAATATTAGATTTTTCTTGTGTATCCGAATTTTTAGGAGTTTTTTAGATTGCATCATCCCCCAGAAAGCTACCCTCATTTTAAGATATTTTACCGGTAGCGATTTCTGACCGTCCAATTTTTTAGCCAAGCGATACATCAAATTAGTATAGAATTTTACGCAGAATCCAAATATGTAAACAGATTTAAAATAGGGCCACCCTTTACAAAGTTTCACCTTTTAAAGACCCAAACCTCTAAATTTTTGCATTCATATCTAACCTAGATAAAAGCTTTCTTCGACTAGCCATGCTAAGCTTATCTATAAATTTCCGGGCAATCTAAAACCGTCGGAGTTGTTTAAATCCAACAGCCTTTTACAAAGTTATACCCCTATTTTAGGAAGTTGTCGAAACCCTCTTAGGGTATGACACATAAATTTGGTCTAGATTTTTCTAGGGAACCCAAATCTGTAAATAGATTTAAAATAGGATCACTTTCGAGAGAATTGTACCCCTATACCTAATATCAAACTTATTAAAAATTGTATAAAAGTATTACGCGGATCGAAATTAACCCTTTATAAGCCATAAGTGTTTGATATATAAAAACATTTTCAAAAAACTGTCTAGCCCTTTATAACCCATAAGTGTTTAATATTTAAAAATATTTTCAAACAGTAATGTTCTGTTTTTAGATTAATGTAAAACATTCCAATGTAATGTGTTTTTAATATATAAATGGGAAGGTTGAGTTTAACGTTATCATCGCCCGAATTATATGTGAAAGCGGTGTATAATTTCCTTTCAATGAACTTTCTATTAATTATATTATTGACTGCGTGTTTTTGAGGTGTACAAGATATATGTTGCAATGCCGTACATTAGAAATCGACGCATAATTGCTTGGGGGTTATTATTTATATAAGGTGTTGGAAAGTACCGTACTTTGACTAGTCATAATAGGTATAAGTAGATCGATTAACCGATAATTATGTCAAGTGTATATAACCCGGCTTAATTTTCAAATTCTAATTGTATCGGGTATCCCGTGTGTTTGTGTAAAGTTACACTAAAATTTTAAATAATCGTTTCGTGTTTGTGCGGTGATTTTTGTTAAATTTTTTTGAAGATTTAAGGTAAGTTTGCATTTTTTATTAAAACAAAACTGAATTTATTTGCAAACAGCAATTATCGTGTATTTTACTATTGTTTCTGATTGTATTTTAAAAACATCTAAGATTCGTTTAGATTTTACATTGAGTAATTTATTAGTCTCTATTAATTTTTCAAAGTAATGCACTGTTTTACATATTTATTATATTACGTTTTTTTCAAATTTTGGATAGTCATTTAGCTAAGATAATAAAA
Source organism: Platerodrilus igneus (assembly GCA_036346225.1). Lineage (NCBI taxonomy): Eukaryota > Metazoa > Arthropoda > Insecta > Coleoptera > Lycidae > Platerodrilus > Platerodrilus igneus. The sequence continues at coordinate 26,908 of JARFIW010000689.1, read as the reverse complement.
AACAAATCTTACAAATAATTTATTAAAAATTAAATACATTTAAACATCAACAAAGGGCTTCAACAGTATAACATTTTCCTTGGAACAACTTAAATTATTCAAACAGTGGTTGCACCTATCGCCGAATCTTCTTAATTCTTTGAGTCTAGGAACTGAGAATACACTTTCCACATTCCAAATAATTCAATAGTAGCTGCTTTTTTTTGTTCTCCTTTAACATAAACAGCGGCCTCAGGAGGTACGACTTCTTTCAGCAAGTCACCCACATTTGTTTACCCACTCGTAGACTGCTCGTCCCAGCAAAGTCCATGGACTTTTTTCTTTAACCACTGAACTTGCTTTTTGAAATCATCACCTAGGGTGTTATATTCAACCGTCATGTTCAGTATCTCATGCCATATTACATTATTCGCTATATCCAAAATGGCGATCTCTTTGCAATAGAAGTCACTAGTTTTGTATTGATATCCTTGTAAATCGATTATGAAACGCATGCTTCCTGCTTCATATCATAAATGGAAATGGGCTTCAAAGCAAATCTCTCCTATCTATCTAGCTAGGACTTTTACCCCCACCCACCGGCTCCTTTTATGATTCTTTTCAATTAGGTAATTATCTAGAACTTTAGTCGGTTGATACTAAAGCAAGTCTGTTTTCTTAATCCAACTTTTACCATCCCCCAACCACGACACTAATAGTTCACGTCCGTGCTTCCGTTTCCGTAAGACTTTTCCACTAGGTACGTGTCGGGTGCTGCTGCGAGTTGAATCTCATCACCGTAAAAAGCACCTAGGATTGGCTGACCTTCCAAATCTTGTAGCAGATAGGTTATCAGTCTCGTTTGTTGTACTTTAACAATTTTGAACAGTTCTGTACTCCAGTTTGGATGAAATCCTCGGTCAAATACTGCTTTATATTTTGATATACGTACAATTTCTCCAAAGCTATACAACTTTCCGGGCATTTTTCCGCTTCCATAGGTGTCATGTGAATAGCTCGATGTGGTGTATTATTGTATTCTTCCATAACCTTAGGCAAAATATTCAACCATCTATGACTGCCTTGCATGTAGAATCTTCTATACAACTTTATTTGATTGTTCTGATCAACCGTTGAACCATACTAGCTTTGATTCAGGAACACGTAGAATAATAGTTCACCATATATTTTTGCATTAGATTTTTAAACCAGCGGTTGTAGTACTCTTTCAAAAAATCCGTTTGTAGATTGATTTTTGCGTTAATTTCTCCATGCAACATTTTGTCCAATATTTTTTTCACAGCATTTGTAACTTCTGATCCAGTTTTATTTTTTAAAAGCTCTGCTAAAGCATATTTTGTGAAACAGTCCACCGCTATTAGAATATATCTGTACCCATTGTTTACACGAGAGTAAGGCTGCATTTTGCACATGTCCGACTAGATAAGATCGCGTTTCACATGTTTCAGATTTGTGCGACGACGCTGAAAATTTTTTCTTGCAGGCTTAAATAATTCCCTAACGATGATTTCTTTACTCATTTTTGCGTAACACCGATGCTAAACTAATAGAGCTATCATTATGTACTTGCACTTTTGGCATAAACTGAAGCTTTGGTTTGTAGTATTTGTTTTTTATAGCTGCTGGTGTCGACTCGCAAATCGATGATATTGCTAGACCGAGCTCCTACTCGTTTGTGTCAGAAACCGTAGTCAAATTCATAAAAAACTGAACAAATGCTTTTACATCGGATACAATTTTATCACATTTTTCATCTATATATTGTCTGGTTGCTGCATCTGATTTTTCAATCGGAAACCACAGTTTTACGCTGAACATCCTCCATACCATTTAGACAGTCTGAAAAGGTTTGATTTACAAGATTAACAGCAAGCTTTTTAGAAATACAATCACTATCGTCTTTAGGTTCCACTACATCAATTAGCCTTCTTTTACGAAAACTAATTGATTCTTCTCCAGACTTGAATACTATAGTGCTTCTCTGATTAACACAATCATAATCATCTTTTGGGTCTGATAAATTCACTAACCTTCTTTGCTGCATATCGTATCCATCACCATCCAACGTTAGCACAAATCCTCGACTTGGAGGACCGCGCCGAATATCAGCATCTTTACGCTCTGAACGTCCGAAGCGGTCGATAAGCATTTTAAAACTGTGTAATTATTTACTGAGCTCACTGTATTATACCTTCTTCCCTCAACTCTTCTATTATGGACACCATCTCGTTAATGTTTTCCTCGCTTGTATTTACAGCTCGGTTAGATGCGTTCAACAATCTCAACCGATCCACAAGTTTATGTACATTGTTCCAGTAGACATATTGCACAGGCTTCGAAATTAAACTTTTGTAAAACCTATTATGAAAGCCTAAACTTGCTCTCTTAATCTGTTTTTTTCTTTTTGGTTGTCTTCTTTCGGGATTCCTCCGAAATTCGGTGATATATTTTTGCACATATTTGTCAAACTTTTTGTTATTTGTTGGGAACCCGCTCAAATTGTGTACTGCAAATAGCTTAAACTTTCTTCTCAAAATCGATGCCGATTTGATCATTTCCAAGTAATTCGGTAAATCTTCATGCAAATTGAAATCGCTATCTTCAGGGTTGATGTTTTTAAAGGTTAGCAGATTGTATAAACTTCTCATACCCGGGAATATCATATTATTTAATGTTATGTTACTGTTTTCCGGATTAATTTCCAATACACTTTTCCACAAACTCCATGTATCGGTTTCGGCTTTATAGTTTACTCCATAAATTGATTTGCAGATATTTTCGGCTTCGTCTCTAGCTAACACGTCCGCATAGTAAAGATGGAACGGTTCTTCTGTAAAAAGTTGTTTAATTTTTTTTATAGGTGCTTCCATGTCTTCGACTTTAACCTTTGTTGTTGGTATGGAGACTTTTTTGGTGATTGCTTACAACTGTGAAGCGGTTATTTGCAAAGATCGATCAATTGTTTATGAACTTTTTTGAATTTTTGCTGAGATGTATATGCATCAAAGTTTTGTATAGGTATTTTAACTTCTTGTGTAGCATCACCCATGTCTCTCACATTTCCTTGTCTAGGAGCACCATTCTTCTTTTGAAGTTTACAGTGATCCAAATGCCTGCTTAACGTTCTTCTGGGTATACTATACAGCCCACCTGCAGAGTTAACACTTATACCCTTTTGTATTTCACTAATTGCTTTCTCTAAAGATTGCTTGGTGTACATCTTTTAAAAATAAGTTTAAACTGATTCAAATTGAAAATAATACCCCTTATATACCAGCATTACAGTAATGCGCACGGGCAGGGTTGCGCACGCACAGGGGTGCGCACCGGCAGGGGTGCGCACGCGTAAGGGTGCGCATGGGCAGCGGCGTGCCTAGGCGTACACCGGGATGCGTGAGGAACTGCGTTGGATCGTTAAAAATCTTATTAATATTAAAATATCATCGTTTTATACTATTTTATTAAAAATATATATACAAAATATTAAATTGTGAATAAATCTATTAACAATATCCGTAAACGGGTTATATTCAAACATAGAATCATGTGTAATTAAATCATAAGCCTTCATCGACGGTTCAAAATTTCTTGATGCTTCTAATTCCATTCTTACATCAACCGTTGCATCCTTGATGCTTTCAAGTTGATGACGACCGTCGATTACAAAGACAGGTAATTCCTTCAACTTTCTATAATCCATTAAACATTTATTCGATGATTTGTTCGGATAGTATTTTTCCATAAAAGATGCATAAGACAGGTACGCAGGCAAGTAGTCGTTCTGCTCGAAATCCAAATTTAATCGACCTTGAGGGAACGCCTGAGAGTTTAGATACACTTTGACCTTGGTTATATTGGCATTCGTAAAGCTTGTAGCATTTTCTTCTTTCTTGTCATATTTTCCATTTTGCAACGCCAGTAATATCCACCGAGCCTTCTCTGTTTCGTTCGATACTTTAATTCTCCACACTTGCAACTTTTATTGTGTTAGAGACGGTAATTCGTGTAGTTCCCATTTTCTGAATGCGGCCATTATAAATGAATTGATTTTGTATTTCCAAAGGCAGCGAAGCCTTGACAAAGTCACTTAATGGTATATGCGGAACCTCCCATGAAATACGTTGTGTTTTGAACGTTGCTGTATTTCGGATCGACTTGTAACAATTTACGTCCGACTTAGATCTGATTAAAATCAGCTCTTGAGGCATGTTGACGATAGTTTTCTTGTAATCTTCGAAAAACCCAAAAATAGTTTTTAGCGGTATAGCACAACTAAACCGTCCATCTTGGAATATGGTCTCGGGTTACCAGCCGGTGTGTGCGATGGACTTTGTTTCTGATTCTTCGAGAGATACAAGTCCTTTAATGGTTCGAGTAATCCCCGGAATTCGACAGACATCTATTATTTGATTATTACCCAATTTGTATTGAATTTCCTGAAACAGAAAGTAGAGGGCATTTCTAGTAAACTTGTAAGCTTTAGGGTCCAGTTGTGCTGCTCTAATCGGATCTACAGTGGTTGTTGCTTCTCTTAATGTTTCCGTAGGCTTATAGGTACCCCTTATAAATATGAAACTTTCATAGAGGTATGTGATATTCTCACTGTTTTGAATTTCGATTGAAATCCGATCGTTGTTTTCTGCATTCATGTAAAGGGAAGATATGTATAATAATATTCTTTTATTATGGTTTCGTCTAATTTATAACTTCGAAACACATCCAATATGGGAATGTCCTCATATTTAAGCCTTCCAAGTTTGACGTTTTCAACACCGTGGAGATCTAAGCTGCGCTTATTCCTGCCACCCATGATTTATAACTTTTAATCTTAAGGATTTTAAGAATCGTATTTCTTCTGCTGTAAGTCTCTAGAGAACTTGACACTTTGACGTCGTTTTCACTACTGTTCGTCTGGGGGTGTGGTAGCGTGTCTTATATACAAAATCGATGGGCATTTTCAGCTACTTTTTATTTCAAGTCTAACAGTGGTGTATGTTTCAGGTGAAAAGTTTACCAATTCACCCAAATAATCAACCAATCTGATTGTAATATTATCAATTTCTGTCACACTCAGTGGATAATATACAGATTATACTCAGGCGGTACAGACAGACTGAATTCAAATATACTGTGAGTAAGAAAATTGTTTCTGAACGATCCGGTGGTGATATTGGTTTCTACAAAAATGTTTGATACTGAAATTATGTTCACTTGCTGATCAGCAATATGTACAGTATCTGCGGCCAATTTGCGACTGGTAAAACCTAAAATGCTACTAATATTGTTTTTACGGTTCGTCCCAAAATCAATCGGTAGACTGCTTCGTATAAAACACTTCAATGTATTATTGTTTGCACTCAGTTTAAAACATTTTTCAGCGTTCTCGTAGATGTGCGGCGTCTGACTGAACCATTTTTTTGAAAACCTCCTGTATATATGCATTTATTTCTTTTAATTCGTACGACCCTGGTTCAATGTTTATTTTACGATGTTCTGGATCGTTAAAGTATAAGATGTTGTTTCCTGAATGTATGTTTTGCACTGTGTTACAAGTATACAGTCCCACTAAACCGAAAGCATAGTCACCGTCTTGCTTTAATTCGATTGGTGGTCAATGGATCCCGTCGATATGACATTACCGTATCCGAACACGCTCACTGTTTTAGCCATTGCCACCAAGAAACTTTAACACTAAATGTCCGCAATTGTAAGTGTTGTAAGTCTGCTCCGGTACACTGTTGTAGTAAATTCTGCAACCTCGAAAATATCTGTTCACTTCTTCCGGGGGTCTCAAGTCTCCAGGGCATCGCCGTGGATCAATGTAGTAAGCGTAAGACTACGGATCCCAAGGTCCTGGGTTTAAATCCCGGCACGGCCGACTGCTTGAAAAATGACAGGTGAGCATTTTTCACAAAAATTACGCCTTCGTTCGGATGAGAGGTTAAATGGAGGTCCTGTGTGTGAGTGTTGTCACGCACGTTAAAGATCCCTACCTTGCCTGGAACGGCAAGGGTTCGGCAAAATTCTAAATTTCCAGGCAACAAGAAACCCGCCTCTTGGCCAATGTAGTACCTTCTGGTGGAGCATTGGAAATATAAATGCACGGTCTCAAGTCTCCAAATGAATCGTAGTATAACACACTATTTCCACGTTTTCGGTATCCCACCTATGCGTACCTGATCCTTTTGTGGTATCCAAACTAATCACACCTGACTCGTTAACGCGCGGTCTAATCTTTTGTAACTGATCTCTAGAAAAAACGCTGCGAAAATGAGAAATGTTAGTTGCATAGTTCCTTATATCCACGTCGGTGAGAGCTCTTCGAGGTAACTTGCTTAGCTTTTTGATACTTTTTTACAAATGCCACGCCCCTGTTTGTACGGCTTCAAGAATAATGCGGCACCTTTTTTGTATGATTTTAGAAACATTCCATTTCCTTTTTTCCCAACGGCAACGGCCTCCATAGATCTATTGTGCCGTTCACTCTCCTTAAGCTTCTCGCTGGCTATCTTGACATCATTTACTGCTTTAGCTATCCCCGCAGCACCACCTGTTAGGGCTCCTAGAGCACTTAGTCTTGCGAATATCGGAATCAATGGTAGAAAACCTCCTTTCTGTGGAATGGGTATATTACGTGGGACTTTAATTTTGCTTTTCCCACCAGCTCCTTTTATGATTTTTTAAGCAATTAGAATACCAACGTCTAGTAGCTTTTTCAAGTTGTCGGAACCAACTCGGTCTATTGCAGATCGTATTTTCTTCAGGAATCCTCCTTTGAAACTTACTTTCTTCTTTAACACCATACCCCATTTTTCTTTTTGGTTTTATAGCGTTTGTCACAAACCAAGCTGCAGCCTTTTCACCAAACTTTGCGCCTTTGGACTTAACTCTTCCCCAGGCTCCTTTTTCTAAAATTTTATCTGCTCGATGTCTAACTGGGAAATCGTCGGGGTACTTGAAGTATTCAATGTCGTGGTCCCTGCACAAGCGATCCAGCTCGTTTATTCCAGGATCGCCTCGGGCTAACCGCTCTTCTAATCGAGTCCCAGGACCGCAATACTGTTTCACAAACTAATTAAACAATATATTTATAATAACAATATATTTACATCAACATCTTACGTCTCTTGAGCGGAGGTGACTGTAGTTATTGTTTGTTACACTTGTTCACTATAACTACAAACAGAGGCGTGAAAACACAGGCTTTACACCAATTTCTTTGCTGTTGAAGCACAATTGAGCGAAAATCTTTACCTGCAACCAAATCCCTCGACAAGAAATGTGTTTCTATATCGGGAGGTGGTGGGTTCTGTAGACAGCAGTTGTAGCACACGCGTTGACGGGTGACTTAGAATGCGTGAGTTAAAAGTTAATTGGTTTTTACCGACGTGAATAGACTGGTTTGAAATGTAATTCAAGGCTAAAACAACGTTGCATTTCTCCTAATTTTAAAGTGAACTACCTAATTATACCAGTTGTGTATAAAGGCACCGTGCGATGCAATATAATCCAGTTTCTGTTTAGTTATTTGGCTAGTTAGCAAGCTTTTTAATTATTTACAGTAAATATGTCTTCATTCGTGTGCGGTGTCTCGGTGCTACGTTCTCGAGGAGTGATAGTTTGAAAAGGCACCAGCTCCAGCAGCATGGGCTGGTGTCAAAACCCCCCGGCCTTTTTGTATGCGATGTGTGTCAGACATCCTTCTCGCGAAAGGACTCTCTTAAACGTCATCGCGACGCCAAGCATAGTGTAGTGGTGTCAGTTGCCGGGCCATCAGGGGTCAAACGACCAGCTTCGCCAGCGGTTGAGGAACCTACCACCAAAAAGCCCAAGACCTCCAGGTACGAAGACTGCAATGTGCAGTTGGGTGAAACATCCATTGCAGCCCACCAACGCACTAATTTGCACAAGGCGGCTGCGACTAGGGTACTCGAAGAAGGCGATGGTGTGGAAGTCGTTGCTACGGCGTTTCTAAATAGAATCGCTACATACAGAATTAAAAATACTAACACTAGTGGTATGTTTTAAAAAACTATTTGAATTAGTGATTAACGCTATTATTTCTAGATATATTGGAATTCTTGCAAAATCAACGGAAACGGTTCAGCGCCTTAATTGGTCAACAACTGGCTATACACACCTCCCTCAAGATTAATTGGAAGTTGTTTAGTATCTACACCAAGATGGGTGTTACAGAGCGTGTTAAAGACTTCAAATCCTTTAATACAAAAAATATAGTGATAACAAGATCTAGTAACTTGGGAGAAGTGTATGAGGGGTTGGTTGAAAAAATGTCCGCAAAGTCTGACGAGTTCCAGGAACGAGATTCTGGTAGGTATTACAACCCGTTTTTTATATATTTTGATTATTGTGTTTTAGGGTGGACGCTACAACAGGTGCTCTATTTGGAGCTCAATATTAACAAGTATGCACCCATGTGTGGGTCGTCATACATAGAACTCCCTAAGTGGATTAAAGACAAGAAAGCCGTTGTAAACGTCGAGAATAATGACTCGATATGCTTTGCGTGGTCGGTAACAGCAACTCTCCACGTGGTGGATGAACAGCCTCACAGGATTAGCAACTACCCGCACTACACCACCATTCTTAACTTTGTCGACATTGAGTTTCCATGAAGATGAACTACATTCCAAAATTCGAAGTTTTCAACAATATCAGTGTCAACGTGTTTGGGGTGGAAGGCAAGTCCATCGTAGGACCGTTCTACTTCACCGCATGCAAGAGGGATCGACATGTTAACTTGCTATTTATCCCAAATAGTAAAAATTCCCATTACTGCAGGATCAAGAACTTGGGAAAATTGGTAGGCAAACAGCTGTCTAAGCATAAGGAGTATAAATGGATTTGCGATGGGTATCTGCTGTTTTTCCCTACCAAAGAACTACTTAGACAACATTACGAACAAGAGTGCAATCATGTAGCAACAACAATGACAAACCATTTTAATAATGTTTTGGAATTTGTCAATGTCCACAAACAGATGCCGGTTCCTTTTTGCCGATTTTGAGAGCATTCTACAGCCGATAAGCTCTACAGTTCCAGACCCCTCCACATCTTTTACAACCAACATCCAAGCCCACACTCCCTACATTTTTGCATATTACATAAAATGCAATTTTGATGACTCGCTCATTAATTTTGAACTGTACAGGGGTGTGGATGCCGCCAAAGTTTTTATACAAAACTAAAAGAAGAAGCTAAAAGATTAGGAAAAATTTTAGCAACAAACATTCCTATGCATGCGCTAGAATCGTTAGATGAACTATTGTTTTACATGGCTGCAGACTGTGGAATCTGTATAAAACCTTTGGGAGATGAAAGGGTGAGGGATCACAACCATCTAAATGGATGTTTTCGCTTCGCGGCCCACCCTCAATGCAACGTCAAATATACAGTCCCAAAATTCATTCCCGTCGTATTCCATAACCTTAGCGGTTATGATAGTCATTTTATTGTAAAGGAGTTGGGATGCGATAAAGAACGAGTTGACGTAATACCAAACAATAAAGAGAGGTTTATTTCGTTTACAAAATATGTCCGACTAGAGGGGATGCAGAGCCTAAAGGCGATGATGACGTGACCATTCAGTTGCGGTTCAAAGATTCGCTACGATTTATGACATCGTCGCTGGATAAGTTGGTAAAGAACTTGGAGTCTAAACAGTTTGTGGAATTACAAAGATTCTTCCCAGACGAGCGACTGCGTACTTTGCTGGCAAGGAAAGGTGTCTTTCCGTATTCGTACATTACCAATTTAAGTGTGTTGATTGAAACCACTTTGCCTGCAAAGAACGCTTTCTTTAACGACTTACTTTCTACGAACATAAGCGATGCGGATTATGTGCATGCGCAGAAGGTGTGGGAGGAGTTTCACATACGAAACTTGGGAGAATACAGTGACCTGTATCTGAAGAGCGATGTTTTACTATTGGCTGACGTTTTTGAAAACTTTCGAAGCGTCTGCCTGAGTACTTACGATCTCGATCCCGCGCAGTATGTGACAGCCCCTTCTCTAGCCTTTGATGCAATGCTGAAATATACAGATGTCAAGTTGGAGCTATTCACTGATGTGAATATGCATCATTTTGTAAAAAAGGGTATACGAGTGAGGGGGTTTGACTCAATGTAGTGGTAGACATGCTACTGCTAATAATAAATATATGGATAATTACGATCCGAGCAAACCCTCCAAGTACTTAGCATACCTGGATGCAAACAATTTGTACGGGTGGGCCATGAGTCAATCTCTTCCACAAGGCTTTTTCAGGTGGTTGAACGCCGATCAGATAATTCATCTGAAAGATGAGGTTTTAAATATTTCCACAACTAGTGATAAGGGGTATATTTTAGAGGTCGACCTGAATTACCCCAAACACCTACAGGATCTGCATAATGACTTGCCTTTCTGCCCTGAGACTATGGTTCCACCGATGCCTTCTTCGAGGACCTCTAAACTCCTTGCAACCTTTCAATCTAAAAAGAACTATGTTATTCATTACCTCAACCTTCAGCAGGCTGTGCGTAAAAGATTAAAATTGATCTCCATCCACCGCGTGTTGGAGTTTGATCAGTCGGCATTGTTAAAACCATACATTGATCTCAACACGAACCTCTGTATGTCTGCCAAAAACGCATTTGAAAAAGTCTTTTTTAAACTGATGAATAATGCGGTGTTTGGAAAAACAATGGAGAGTGTGGAAATGAGGCTTGATATCAAGACTGTGACGCAGTGGCAACCCCAAGGACAAAAATTGTGCACAAGTGGTTTAATTTCTAAACCAAACTTTAACAGTTGTGTAGCCCTAAGCGAGAATTTGGTGATTATACAGATGGATAGGGTAAAAGTTACTCACAACGAGCCTATTTACGTTGGATTTTCAGTATTGGATATATCAAAGATTCTCATGTATGATTTCTATTATGGAACAATGAAACATCTGTATGGTACTAGATTGTCGCTGTTATATACGGACACTGATCTTTACAGTGACATTCGTAATAATTTGAGACATTTTGACACTAGTGATTACCCTTCCAACAACAAATACAATCTTCGAGAGCAAACAAAAAAGTGCTTGGTAAATTTAAATACGAGTTTTGTGGTGATATTGTTTTGGAGTTTGTCGGTACCAGAGCAAAGTCTTATTGCATCATTAGCAAAAAAGACGTTATTAAATGATCAAAGGTGTTAGCAGTAGTGTGGTGGCTGGAATTAGTGTAGATAGTTTTAAGGATGTTGTTATTAATAATAAAAATGTCCTCATGAATACGATGGTATCAATCCGGAGCAGAAAACACGATTTGTATACACAGCTAATTAATAAGGTCAGTTTGTCGGGCGAAGATATCAAGCGTTACGGCATTCCCGGAAGCACCTAAACCTACGCATGGCGGCATAACGATATAAGATAGTTGTTTATATATGTATTTCAAATTTTTGCATATACTAATTTTAAGAATTTATAATTTTAAGATCTTTCCTTGCCCTTCCGCTTTCCAAATCCTTTCACCCTCCTATCCTGGCGGACAAAGTGTACGTGTTACCTCCTCATGGTGTTCTCTAGACGGCTAATATTTTGCTGTCTTTGTAATCTGTAATCGGATTTTAAATTTGTTTGCATATTTGGATTCTGCGTAAAATTCTAGACTAATTTGATGTGTTGCATGGTTAAAAAAATTTATAAGGACGGTCAGAAATCGTTGCTGATAAGAATTCTTAAGATGAGGGTAGCTCCCTGGGGGGGGGTGATGCTATCTAAAAAAAAAACCCTAGAAATTCAGATAGTTCAGAAAAATCTAATATTAATTGATACCAAACAAGATAGGTTTATTTCGAAAGATGAAATGGCTAGCCGAAGAAAACTAATTGGTCCAGATGTGTGTGGAAATGTGGATGCTGGAGGAAATGTGGTCTCAGGAGCCCCAAAAACCCTCTACTACCATCCTATGACCCTGGCTCATAGCTCTGCCCTAAGTTGAAGAAACTTAGCTGGCTGGACGATCTCTTTCGAGGGTCCTTTTGTACTAAAAGCTGCTTTACATACATTTTACTTGAATTTTAGACAGGAACCCTCCTTAGTTTCTAGAGGCTCTACCATCTATAAGGTGAAGTAGTTACATTGAAAAAATCAGGTGTAACAAACTAATAATAAATAAACTTGGCATTATTTTAGGTATATATTCTGAAAACATAAACTTTTATTGACAGTGACAATGATAGAAGTTAAGGGTGCTGACGTTAAAATTGTATGCAAGGTTAACAACTAGAGGTATTTCACTTAAAAAAAAGCCCGTCATTATACACACAGAACAAAAATTGGTTTGGACGAGTTAGTTCATTATATATAACGTGTTGCAGTTTTTAGGCATCAGTGGCATCGAATTTTGTGATCAACCATATCATATATCAACATATGATAACTCTATATCATGACACTGAATTCTAATTCCTCTGCTCTGATCTGGCACTAATAAAAAAATGCACCTTGTATGTTGGAATATTTATAAAACACACCCTCCTAACCACCGCAATAACTCCACTACGTCACTGCTATTACATATCTGCACAATCTGTCAACTGACGCTGGGTTCTGTTTTAAGTGAAATGCTATCACTTACAATGTTGCTTACTACAATCAAAAATGGCACACTAATGGGAATGTTCTTTAATACAAGTGCAGTATCAGCACTATAAACTTAGACAGACATATAGTAGTTTGTTTGAAAATTATCCCAATCACTCATAGTTGATCCAATCGTCGTTGTCAGAATCAGGTAATGTAGCTTTTATGACGCCATCATAAAATAACTGCAAATGCTTGTGCCAAGCCAAGGTGGAATAATGCTTGTTCTGCCCAGTATCTTTAAATCATTGAATTTGACAGTTGTAGTAAATTTCTGTTTCTGACTATAAACTTGCCCTGCAGCAGAGAACACGATCTTCAAATTCTGATGTGAACAACTTGACTCAGATTTATGGAATAGTTTTTGCTGTGCTGAGAATAACTGTACCACAACGAAATAGTAGGATTCAATTTTTTGTAATGAACCGACTGCAACTCGCTATATTTTATAATAAATTTTGCAGGTAAGAGCAATTGCAAAGTTTTTCCAGTTCTGAAAATCTGAAAAGCATTATGTTGACACGTCATAGGTTTTTTGGTTATGCTCTACTGTTTGCAATAATTGTAGACCATTCAGATGGTGCCCAAAAGACTCATCATCGGGAAAATGACTCAATTAGGAAATACAGTGAAACAAAAAGAACGTAATTAAAATGTCAGTGATAAATAAAGAGTTTGTACAAAGGTAGAAATCATAGCTAACTTAGCTCTGGTGACATTCTGTCTTACACAGCTGTGACAATATAGGCGGATTGTTTCTTTACGTTCAATTAATTTCTCTAGATAAATGAACATAATTGAGCATGCCTTTTTGTTATAGCCTTGTTTGCCATGAGGCGATTCCTACAAGGAACATAATGTAGTGCGTTTGCCCACTTTCGTATACAGTTTTATTATAGAGTGAATATTTTGTAGCATAATGTAAATTTATATTCTCCATGAGGAGTGCTTAAGACCTTCTGCAAATCCAAACTGGAATATTAAAATGTTGGATCTTCTTACTTTTTTTGGGTCTTCAAGAAAGAACAATTTACTTTGTTCTTTATCCATTTGTTCACTCTTCAATTTATCTGTCTCTTGCTGTTGCATTTTTCATCTTCGGTTAGGTGTTTATATTTTCTGCAAGCACTGCATTTATCTATTTTTAGAAGATGAATTCCTAAATGAAAATTGTGGTTAAATATTTCTTGAACATTGGCTTGGTAACCATAAAAGGTAGCCTATCTTTCCACTTCAAGATGAAAATTACAAAATTTACAAAGACATGAAACATGATGAAATTCATGAAGGGGATACAACTTGTTACTTTTACTATGACAATAATAGAAGGAGACAGCCGGTAATTCTTTGATGAAATTGTTATCATAATCAATTTTGGCAACATCAGTTTTGTTGTGTGGTTGGTGTTTTCCCCTTTCACTAACTTTGCTTATATTTAAAGCGTTTATGCTTTGGATCACTGTTTCATCTGTGAAATGTCCAAGGCATTTATAGAACATTGTTGGCATACCTTTACATTTTTTCCCAGAAAAGGAATAACATAAGCATGCGAACTATTTCTTCGGCTGCTAGTCATTCTTGTTTGAGAGATTGATTTTCGTTTGCATACCATTAGAGTCCAATTTCTTTGATGAATAGTGCTCACCATACCCCAGTAGTATTTATGAAAATATTATCGATCTGCTTTAGTAAGCTTCTTAGCACACTTATTACCACATTTCTTGTCCAAGCATGGATTATGTTTTACAGTTTTATCATAAGTCCTGATTTTTCAAATTGAATTTTTTCTTTTTTTTTAAATAGAGTATTTTTCTTTGCGCCCCTATTTCTTACAACAAGCAGATTGTCGATTGTAGAACTAGAAGAACAGTCACTAGAACGATCTTTATTTTCCTTGCAAGTGTTTCTGGAGTACTCAAAGTCAAAATCACCATTTCCATTAAATGTATTATAATTAATTTGTTTTCGTTTACATAGGTCAATCTTTGCAGGACTAGCAATTTGAATGCTGTTTGAATCAAGAATTAATTCCAAAGATTAATGTGAACCGTCACTGTAGTCAATAATTTTTATGAAAGAGGACATCAATTCTATCTTCTTGTGTAGAAATTTCACAAAAATTATTTGTTTCTAGTTCTGTCGTAACAAGATGTGTCTGCAGTAAAAGGAAGAAAAGAATAAAAACAGTAATCATTAGATTTTAATTGAATTACTTCACTCACTAGCAAAGTGTCTAAAAAGCATATTACTGCATTGCCGGAGTGTTCGTTTAGGGGAAATGTGAATAATTATTGCACCAAATTTGTAACAGTTCTTGAACATCAATAATTATCATTTTGCCTCGAGTTCTCGATCACTTGAGTAATTAAATTCATGAATTGCCAGAGGCTCAAAAATGTATATGAAATATTAACATCTATTGAATCTATCAATTTTGTTGCCATTGAAACTAAACCTTGTCATCTTGACTACGACAGAAAAGAACATAATTGAATCTTAATCGTATCTTTATCTGTACACAAACAACAAACATCCTCTATTCAAAAATTATGCATGCTTTATAAAATCCTTATAATTTACTTGAAACATAGCTGGGACTGCGTTAAAGCCAACAAAATCTGTTAAATTTAATCATTAAGAAATTAACAATACAATAACAGTTAACACTATTGTAGTCGGGCATACTCTCTCGCTTGAAAGTAAAAACCGATACATATTACTAAGTGAGCAGAGCACAATGCGATGTTCTTTAATTGTTAGTTTGTTTTAGCACATCTGACACTTTGAGGTACTTGTAATATAAAGATATAAATGTTCCCGCTTAGGATAATTTAGATGTGTACTATTCATAAACAACAAGGTTACGACAAAACGTTGGCCTGCCCGAATTTTCACAAGTGATGGTAGTTACATTCTTTGAGTAACTTCATAAGATGTGTTGCTATATATTCTGTAGTTTCCGGTAAAAGTAAGTATTTTGTAAGCTCGTGTCAATCCTGAATCATTTTTAAATACATATCACTTGTCATACCAATGGGACAAATAAGAGTCCTTCAAATATCCTTCGATTTCGAAAATAATACCAGATTACAAGTGTTACGTTATTTGATATGTCTCATGGACGAAAGTAAAATGTAGGTCTATTTATAATACTTTAGTAGCTGTGACAATGTTGAAAAACATTTTGATTTTCTAAAATAAATTTTTATAATTATAGTTCAAAATAAAATTACATTGAAGTTGAATAAATGTCGATTTTTGTATACCGAGATTACATATTTAGGTTATGTTATTGGCAACTCTCAAATTAATCCGAGTAATGAACATACATAACCAGTAAAAAATTATTCTGTTTCAGAGACTACAAGTAGCTACTAAGTTTTTGGCTTAGCAGTATACTCTTTTTCATACTGTTATAGAATGAGCTTATTTTACTTCTGCTCATATCAGAGAAATCTAACACACTCTATACTGGTTTTTATTTCGCACTTGTTGCCATACAAATACAGAAATATTCACTTTGTAGGGATGCACTTATTTGCTATTACTCAAATAGCCCTTGCAAATTATTTACAATGATGGCGGAGTTACCAAGCTATAAAACAACGAATAAACCAACAAGTGTCGAATAAATAATGCCATTCTGTAAAAGCATTTAAAATCTTAAAGTATAGTGAAGGGAAATTAGAACAGATGCATCTAAATATTGAAGCTGCAACTACTTTAAATTTGTTACCAGAAACTTCAAAAAATAAATATGAGAACACCGATAAATTGTTTATAAATTAGCAGAAATCAAAAAACAACATCTTATTCTGAAAATGTTATAACTGTGTACTTTGTTATGGTAATCCATGGGGACAAACAGAAAGTAGTGAAATAAACAACAAAAACAACCTGCACCAAGTACCGCGACACAAAAAGGAATGGAAGGCAGTAATACCGTGCTAGCTAAAACTTTGTAGAGTGGGATGGGTCACACAGGAAGAAAAAGGAAACCCGAAGGAAGTAAATTTATTTACAAACCCTTAAGAAATCAACATGTTATAAAAGGAAAACCAACTCCCATAGAAAACAACATTTATGCAGCGTATCCCCAAGGATTTACATAGTGCAAAAATCTTCGCTAAAA
This sequence comes from Platerodrilus igneus, assembly GCA_036346225.1. Classification (NCBI taxonomy): domain Eukaryota; kingdom Metazoa; phylum Arthropoda; class Insecta; order Coleoptera; family Lycidae; genus Platerodrilus; species Platerodrilus igneus. The sequence continues at coordinate 10,133 of JARFIW010000689.1, read as the reverse complement.
ATAATTAAGACCCTTTTTTAATTACCTTAATCTAAGTTTCTATCTTAATCCTAATATTTATATAAAAAAATAAACAAATATACTTACAGTGGACTGTATTTAGTTCTGTGGTTATCCAATACTAAATCTTTGATATAAAAAATAGTCATAAAATCACATACTTACGCATTGTCCACAAGTAATTCTGGATAATCGATTAAAAAAAAATAGTAATGGTAAATTACAGTAGCAAAGAAAGAATCTTTATACGAGTCAAAATACATTTCCCCGTAGTTGAAAAAAAAATATTAGAAAAACATGAAGCTTTAACATAGTGTACGTTAAATTTTTTTATAGATAGAATATGATATTTTAAAGATAATACCCAAAAAAAAAGCTGTCTTCACTATCGTGTTTCAACAATTTGAGTGAAGTAAGTTTAATTTCAACACCATAACACCTTTTTTTGTGTGATGAGAAACAGGAAAAATTTAACAAAAAGCGACGCAGAAAAGAAATAGGAATTCTTACTGCTTGGCGGCCCAATAACTGGTTATGGTCAAATCTGTGTGATCACGTGGCACACCATACCAAAATCTTTTCCTGGAAAACCAAGTGAATCAAATTCAGAAGAAGTAAAAGTGAACAGAGTAGTAACTCTTCACTTTCTTTGACCAATAGCTAGTAGTAAATCATTATCTGACCTAGGATATGTGTCTATACATGTTACGCAGTGATGGGTAGAATTAATTGAAAGTAAATTAGCACCAATTGCAGTAAATAATTTTGTTGTTAGAAAAATTCCATCTCTTAAAGCAACAACTTTGTACAAACTAATTTTAGAATCCCATGTCATAAATTCATTAGCTGTAGGAGCCCACTTGTTTATCTTGGCGACTAGAACGTACCACCTCTGTCTTGATACGAAATTCATGTTAAATAATCAGTAAATTTCTATAGGAATATCTCATACTTCGGACAGTTACAAGTCATTCGGTAAATCTACAACACAACTTCGACAGCAAATACTCAAATGTCCCACGTTAGAAAACTCAAGCCAACAACTATTTATAACAAGAAACCTATTTGATAGTTTTCATTCCATTGCAATGTATGTTATTTCTCAAGAAACATCCATATATAGATAACAAAACCGGCAAATTCGAATTGAATCGCACTCGCTAGTCACATATGTAGAAAATCTATTTTATGTAAGACTTGTGGTAATACTTTTAAATAATGCAAACATATCATTTCAGAAAGCAAAGGTTACTGATCACCGAATACATTTCAATGTTATATCAACAATAGAGATAGATTAAAGTACTTTAACTTATACTAAATATACTAATAAAATTCTACAGGGTGATGAATAAGTAATCCTTTCCATTTAAAGAGAAGTCGGAAATACTTAACAAGTTTGCAACCGATCATGAATACTGTAGGGAATATCAAATTTAATTACATAATAACAGGACGGCTGCTACGTGCCGAAATCGGCCGCGTAGACATTCATATAGTTTTGATATGCGGGAGTTTCGCGCCATAAATTTGAAAGACTTGTTGCCCGTATTTCCGTCACGTCAGAAGTGCGTTGCGCGAATTTCGCGCCGACGCGTGGGGGAGAAGAAAGTGGGGAATTTCCGGAAGACGCTTAGGGACTTGCCTCTGAAACCCAACAAGAGTGTTTGTGTCTTATCGTATCCTTTATTATGTAGATTCCCTTTTGCCTTTTTTTGATTATCGTTCCCTATAAACCCGTTCCTGTCGTTACCTACATATAAAAAGAAGACCAACAAATTTGGACGCAACCTGGCCTAACAGCAGCCCACGACCCGAGAAATAACGAGTCCACGGAGCCCGCAGCCGCTAGCCTGGAGTAATTTTGGAGGAAGCTTTACCTATTCACGTGAGTACCCCTTAGGGGACTTGTAAAATTTATATCTATATATTTTGGAAATATGTATTGCCATAATTGCATATTGTGTGACGTCATTGACAATTGGCGCGCTAATTTCCACATCATGTAATATCGTTACCAACTGTCTTTTGTGTCGCATATACCGCGTCGGCGGGACTATAATAATGACGCCTCAACGTGGTTTTTGGTTGTAATATCTGTTTTTGGATTGTTTTTATAACTTATAATGTTTTAATTTACGATATATATAGCTTTTTCATTTAAAAAAAAATATAATTTTTATTATTTTTATTATCTATTAACTTATAAAAATTTAGAGTGGTACCTATGAAGTTACAATATTACCTAAAGTGACATATGACAGCTGTTATAATAATTTAATATAAATCGCCATATTGACTATTGAAATTCATGGCTTATGTTTTTATAATGTTTTGTTAATCTAATTAATTCTTTATAACTTTAAAAGTAGTGCCCTTCTTAACTGAATTGTCTTAAATGTGTGCTTGGTTTGTTTTTAAATGGGATCAAAAGTTTTTTTAGGAGTGGTTGTAATACAAGATAACCTTATTTTCGAATTTCACATGTATGTACATTTAAATATAAATAAAGATAAATAATTATTTAATTCATGCTTCATTTATTGCCCCTTATGAAAATTGTTTGCTTAATCATATATTAAACTTTATTATATGCTTGTTTTCTGGACTTTTAAAAGTGTTTTTTAAATTGTGTGTTACGTAATTCCTGGCAGTCCCTATTCGGGCGCCAAAGTTAGGCTACGTTGGCTTGTAGCCGTGCGTAACACAAAGAAAATCAAAGAAATGACCGGGCTCAATCGGAGATTAGGGGGGGTTGTAGACAGCAGACCAACATATAATGTACGCGGCTGTAAGGAATTAGTAACAATACCTGCAATAAAAAAATTAGAATAGCAAACCTGCAATAAAAAAAATTAGTCCTGCAAACCTGAAATAAAGAAAAAGCATAGCATGCTGATCGAGCATAGATTGTTCAGTACTTTGTAGAATGTAAAAAAGACTGTTTGGATAATCTATATAATATAACAACGGTAAAAGCAATACAAAAAAATTTTTAGTACAAAGTGAGGTAATATTGGGGAGTAGCAGAAACGTTTCCTCACACACCAATTAAACATAAATCAGACAAAATGTTAACAAAAGCTAAATAGGTAAGACACAATTGATATGAGTAATTCAGTAGTATTGATTTTTCTTTCTTTCCTTTTTTTTCTTATGTTTTAAAATAGCATTCAAGTCTATTGTAAAAGGTATCAGAACGACAAAGATATGGCAAAGCAACGGATAGATATTTAAAGTAATAACAAGTAGGAAATAGTTCAACTTACAAAAGGTCCTTCAGTAACGCTTCCTTGCAATTGAAGTGTGGGATTCACGAGGTCCTGCACTAACGAAGCACTTCACCCTTGACTGTGAGGGTGTTGATGGAACTTATCACACGTTACACTAATCACACCTACGTATTTCACTGGTGTTAGCAGCAGACATTATCCTGCTGATGGAACTACGTAGCATTGATAAATTTCTTGTTAATTCTATTTCCTGAGACAATAATTCCGAGATATTTTGTAGCACTAGTTTAATTTCAACTGGGACCAAATGTATATTATTTTCATAAACCTCCAAAAAGCAGTGAGAAACTTCAACCAATACCTTTGTAAACCGGTAATCTGTTATATTTCGCAAATAACGGAATTTGCGCAAGCAATGATCTATTTTAGATTCTTTGTGGTTAGAAAATTCAGAACCTACAGTATCAACTGTATTTAAATACTCCAAAGTATGCACTACTTTGATAAAAAAACAAAAGGACCGCGAAACTAGATCGCACACACAGTTTAAATATCAAAAGACAAAGCAACAAAAAAACACAATTAGTAAAGCAACGCGTAATCACTAAGTCAATGTTCCGTAAAAACAAACACGTGCGGTCGAGTCAAACACGTTCGCCTATAAAAACATCTTTCCTTCAAAAGGAATTAGAACTACACTTTCGACAGTTAATATACCACTTTTATTTTACAAGAAAAACAACTAAAATCGTGCCGTGCTTGTTCATGTACAATTCGAAAATTGTTACCGCATTAATTCTCACTATTCTCAAAGCAAAACAAGCAACAGTATTTTCAACGTAATTAACATATCGGAACGAACAACAAACTCCAACTCCTCATCTGTTTAGATTCACTCGTCGCTATTACAACCGCTTATCGTCTATTATCTAGTCTTGTATATCCACATAAGCAACATAATTTATATCAACGGCAAGACAAGAACGATGTAATCTATAATTAATTACAAGCTGTTTCACATTCATTCCTTGGAATTTATTTATTAATGAGAATCAATCTTCCATTTATCTATTTTTAAAATTAATACACGCATTCGCCTAAGGATGTTAATAAATATAGAAATAGTAGTTACAGAAATGTATTACGAATTGGGAAAAAACGTAAAATGTTATACTACCAAAAATGCACGTTACAAATTCCCCCCTAGCAAAATAAAGACGTCGGGGTGAAAGAAAAAAAGAAAAACGACAGACAAGGAACCAAACAAAAAAATTATTTTTATCCGGTTCGAAGGACCAACAACAGTATAAGAAAAAGAACATTTTTTTCAAAAGAAGACAAAGTCATCCATCGTAACCAACTACGACAGAATAGGTAAAGAAAGCATTAAGTAAACACCGAATGAGGATTAAAGGTCTTAGCTACTTTCAAAAACGTCTAAAGACGGATGTCCCCCAAAAGGGACATTTCTGTTCTCCACCTCAAAGAAAAGTTTTGGCTTCCCGCGGAGAAACCAAGAGGAAAGAAAAAAACGAGGAAGAAAACTCGTAGCAAACCAACTAGACGACACAACTGTCAACCTCAAGTTTGCAGCAAAGAAAGAACCAAGACAAAGCAAAGAGCAAAGGCAAGCTAGTACACCATCTAGAATACTTCCAACTGAGGTAACACAGATTCGTATGAAACGTTTACTCAAGCAAAGTATGGCTAACAGACCTACAAAAGCGACCAAGTCGAAATACCTAAAGGAAAAGAAAATAGATCTGAAGCCTACCTCAACGAATGGATGTAGAAAGCAACCATAATAGTCAAATAGTGAACAAATGGTGGAACTAGCCAGAAGAAAAAGTCACGGGATGGGCTAGCTACAAAAATATGAATAGGAATACAAAATGGGCGCCAGTGTTTTCGGACACAAGCTTATCATAGAAAACACAAGACCAATAAGCCAAAAAAAAAATTACAAGTTATTAGGGTAGCCTAGGGTCAATCATAACTGTTCGAATGTTTTTAGATGTTATGTCGTTAGATTATCGTAGTTCACTGATGTTTACACGTAAAGTTAGTCTACACCAATGCTTAGTTCACCTTGTTACATTGTCTTCGTGTAATGATCCGTCACCTTACCTCACCGACGCTACATTTACCGATTGAACTCAGTCGAAATTCATCTAGTCGTCATTAATTTCGTAATCTGCTCGTAACAGGTACTGTTCGCAACTTCGTCTAAAGTACTCTGCGGTCCGTAGTCCGCAGATTGTAAATGCTACTGGCTCACGGCCTGGATCGTAAGATCTCGCAAAATCGACTGTCATTGTACGAGCTATGATCTAATGGTGGCTGTTTCACGCACGTTGAAAGACGTACCTGTGCTGAAGAAGTGCTATCGTGCACGAAAATCTAGATCTCCAGGCCTGGAGCAAGTAGAAGCTTCGGTAGACATTAAACTCGGCCGGACAAACATGCCATTCAATTACTATTCGGAATGGAGTTAGGATCCATCTATTACGCTCTAGTCACTATGAGTATAATCGCCTTGGTACCATCCTATGTCGTTAACGTCTTGACTTTGAAACTATCCTCACTGCTAACGTGTCAATATCTTCGAAATATCTGCTAATTACGTCAATCCAGATGTAGGCTTAGATATTGCTATACCTTGTTTGTTTGAAATGCTTGTTTTGACCTTTTAGATCAGTCTCCCTTGTTCTGTCTGAATATCGAATCTTATCCAAGTATCCAAGACTTTGCACTCCTTACTTTTCCTGGCATACGCTACCTTTGTCTATCTGTGCTTCATTTCCTTATCCCGCTAGCCTGACATTCTGATAGGACACTCCTAGACTATCTTGTCAATTTCGGACATTCATGACAGCTCTTTATGATTTAAGCTACTTTAGATTGCAAGTCTATTCATTACTCGGTTGATAGTTTGAATAGTGAGCTATTACTTAGTTTCTTCTGGAACCTCTTTATCTTCATCTTTACATCCATCTTGTTTGTTTGTACAACCACTTGCAGCACCATTTGCAGCATGATACTTCCCTTTAGATTACTTTCGTCTTCAATTTCACCATCACTTTGATCTGTCTGTCAAACGTTACAGATTCACACTTATCGTCCTTTACTACACTCTTCATTCGTATGCTCGCTCTTGCTAAATTATCATGTCAGTTTACCGAAATCACGTCATGATTACTCTCAGAGCATTATTTCTGTACATCACTGATCCGCAGATATGACTGGCTAACACAAGTTCTCTTCGACATGACGAATGGTTTCACAATCTCGACTTTAGCATGTTAATACGAGTTATTTACACAAATCTATAATACGTTTACGAGTGACATTGACAGTTGTATTACAGCTTCACATAAGTTGCTTACGAACTAATTAGTGAATACATTGTACTAACAATTGACTTGAAACAAGTAGAATCTTTCCTACATCATTGGCATTGTTCTGAAGCTATACGTATCTAGTAGAAAGGTGTTGTTATATCAGTTGCGTTTTATGACTGTAAGAGTTAGTTTGAATTAGTTCAGTCGACAGTGCATGCTGAGTTTACTTGAATTAAGTTAACACGTCTGATGTACCATGCCTTAAACTCATTTGTCGAAGTTAGACTTTCTAGTTTGACGTACGCAGAAAGCGTCATGTCAGTATCGTCCATCGTGTATGCAGTTCAGCGTATAGTTCCAGTAACTTAACATGCTATCAGTGCGACTTGTAACTCCATGTGCTGGCTGACAACGCTTCTGAGAAGTGAGTCAAGCCGGCTACGCTAGCATGGACTTCAGAACGGTTGACGTAGTGTCGAATCGTTGAGGACTCTTTAAACGCAATATCGGTTACGTCCAACATTAGGACTCCTTGAGCGCCACAGAGTAAATTGACAAGCTCACTTAGACTCAAGACCAAGATGGGGAAGCCTGGTCAGTTTGAACCATTCGCTTAAAAATAATTGAAAAAAATTGGCAGAGTAATAGAAGATTTAGGAAAGTCATCAATTAAGTCAATTTTAGGTACCGAGCGAGATAAGGCATCGGGAACGATGTTTTCTTTACCTTTACGATGTACGATGGTGAAGTTATATTGTTGAAGTCGTACAGACCAACGAGCTTAAGGACCATTCGGGCTTTGTAGATTATTCAGCCAGATCAGCGAGTGGTGATCCGTGATCACAGTAAAGTGAGAACCCTCGATATAGGGACGAAATTTCTCAATTGCCCAAATAACACAAAGACATTCTTTTTCGGTGGCGCTATAGTTGCGTTCCGCCTTTTTAAGAGAACAGCTAATGTAGCTAATGACTGTTTCGTCATCACCCTGTTGTTGAGTCAGCACAGCACCCAGACCAAAATCAGAGGCATCAGTCTGTATAGTAAAGGGTAAAGAGAAATCAGGACAACTCATCACTGGAGCCGTTACCAAGTGTTCCTTCAGCAGCTTAAACGCCTGCTGACATTCCGAAGACCACTCAAATTTAGAATTTTTCTTAGTCAAAGCAGTAATTGGAGCAGTAAGAGCAGAAAAATTTGGGATAAAGCGACGATACCACGAACACATACCAACTATGCGTTGTACTTCAGTTACAGTAGTAGGAGGAGGAAGATTAAGAATGGCCGAAACTTTTTCTGGGTCGATATGGAGTCCATGACGACTTACTACGTATCCCAAATAACGGAGTTCCGGTCGGCATATAATGCATTTATCTTTGTGAAGAGTAAGACCTGCAGAATTTAAACGAAAAAGCACTTTCTGTAGTACCACCAAATGTTGTTCGAAAGTAGGGGTAGCGATGATCACATTATCTAAGTATGCGAAACAGAAAGGTTCGAGATCAGCACCAAGCACACGATCTATAAGTCGCTGAAATGTCGCTGGAGAATTATGAAGACCAAATGGCATTTTAGTAAACTGGTATAAACCTCTACCAGGCACCGTAAATGCAGTAATCGCTTTAGAATTAGAAGAGAGAGGTATTTGCCAATAAGCAGAGCGAATGTCCAAACTAGTTAAGAATTTTGCGTCTCTAAGACGGTCTAGAATCGTAGAAATATAAGGAATGGGATAGGCATCTTTTTCTGTAACCTCATTGACCTTCCTAAAATCGATGCAGAAACGCTATGGGCCATCTTTCTTAGGCACCATAACAATAGGGCTAGACCAAGCGCTATTAGATGGTTCTACAACACCATTTTCTAGCATCTCATCCAGAGCTTGATTGACATGTCGTAGTACCGTAGGGGACATGGGATAATATCGCTGCTTGATAGGACTAGATGTAGTACGGATCTGATGTTCAATGAGATTAGTACAGCCCAAAGGTAAAGTATCATCTTTAGGAAACATCTGTTGGACTATACGCGACAGTTCGGATTGTTGTATGTTCGATAGATCGGAAAGAGCATTGATCTGACTGATCGAGACAGTAGAAGAAGAACCGAAAGTCCATTGACCCGTTCGAAAATCTGGGACAACACCCATAGATTTCCAGAAGTCAATGCCTAAGATCAGAGACTGAGAAATAGAAGGAACGACTAGGACGTCAAGAAGAATAGTTTTATTTTCGACCGACATGGGTAAAGTAAGTGACCCGAGAATGTCACAAGCTTGACCATTGGCTACCGTACAGCTGTGGATCTCCGTTTGGGGCAAATGCAAAGAAAGAGAACAGAGAATATCCCAACCAGGACCACCAATAATAGTACGAGACGCGCCAGAATCGAGCAAACTATTAAATTGGATGTCGAAAATAGTAACAGTAAGATAAGGTCTGTCGTCCTCACGAGAATTAGCTAAAATAAAATCCAGAACATATTTAGATCGGTCATCAAGACCAGAGAAAGGATTTTCTGAGGAAATAATAGGTACCGAGACAACTGTAGAAGGAATCGGGTCGGTTTCTCGGCTTAGCGACTCGATCGGTAGTTTAAATTCTTGTTACAACTCGTACAATTGGTACGGGTAACATTAGGTTTACCACAACCATAGCAATGAAGTATTTGAGGTTTAGTACAGGAAGGAGACTTGTGTCCTCGTTGGCCACAGTTCCAACAGACGACCTGTTTACTGGTAGTAGGGGTAGCTGGAGTAGTAATAGAAGAAAGATTATTTCTATTCGCGGGAGTTGGGTGTGGTTTAGAAAAGTTAGACCCACGAGGTTAGACCAAAGAGGGTAACGAAGGGTTTGGTTTATAGGCCAGATCAGGTTCCACATACGAGTGGGTATTTCTACTAGGGGGTACGTAATTGTCGACCCTAAATTTCGTTAATTCTAATTTTAGACACTCACTTTCCAACTCTTCCCAAGAATGTACGGTAGGCAGCCGGGCTAAATAGAAAGGGGACAGGTTACGAGAAACTATATCAAGTTGTACATCGGCCGGTACACTCCCATGGCGCCTGAACAATGCACTCATGCACGATAAATATTCAACGATACCTTCCGACGGGTCCTGTGTCCTTGCTCGGATGTCGTCAAATAACCGATGATAGTAATCTGGGGATGCAAAATGACGTATCAGCAGGCTAGATAGTGATGTCCAATCGGAACAACGGTGATAATTACCCCGGAACCAACAGAGCGCTTTGGATTCGAACAACTCAACCGCGGAGTCAAATAATTCATTCTCTGGGATATTTTGGGCTTTCCGGAGCTCTTCCACTCTTTCAAGGAAACTATGTACCGTTAGGGTTGGAGAATTACCTGAGAATTTCAGATCAAGTTTCGAAACTCGGTTACGTGTGGAGGAAGCACCACACGACTTAGAAAGGACGGATTCGGATTCCTCTTCCTCTTCGGAATCGGATGCAAGTATAGGGGTCCCTCCGGGTCTACATGAGGAGTAGGAGAAAGAAAAATACTAATGGGATACCGGATGTGGCAGTAGGGTG
>JARFIW010000688.1:0-21763 GCA_036346225.1 Platerodrilus igneus | reverse complement strand
ATTTAATGCGAGTCTTGGAAAGCGTACGTTATTCGGTGGGAGCAAAGTTCTGTCGTGTATGAAGATGGTTTGATTGTTCTTAAGCTTATGCATTCGAATGCAGGAATTGAAGGGGGAATATGAAGTATGGTGTAGAGTGCAGAGGTAGAAACTCTTGTATGGGCTCGTGAGTAATAGAGAAGGAATAGTGTGGCAATCCCGCTAAGCTTGTGTCTTGAAGAGAGAGGAGTGAGGGGGAACCAGAAGTCAACGGCGTATCCTATTATAAGGATTATAATTTGATTAAGGATAAGGCTACGTGTTAGATTAATAATATAGACTGATTTATGAAATGAGTGATGGAGATTTTGAAGGTTAACCTTTGTTTTGGTACGGAACTTAGTTAGGTAGGTGTTGGTGTTAAGGTGGACGTCAGTATTGAGGCATAGGTATGATGTTGACGAGAAAAAGGTGAGGGAAGTGTTGATGATGTGGACTTGGAGGGTTGCGTTGGAGAATAGGAAATCCTTTGAGGAGTAGCATCTTGAATTTACTGGGAGAATGTAGTTGCTTAGTAAGGCAAGACCAAGATTCAACAAACTTCATTAGGATTGCAGCTGCGGATTATAAGTATGTGCGAGAGTTGCTATGGATTAGGAAAGCGATGCAAAGGTGGATGTATTAAAGATGTTTAGTTCAAGGAGCGAGCTGATTGATAGGTTTCAGCAACTGGATGATAGACGGGATCCTGGAGTTAATTAGTTGAAAGCGGAATAACAGCTAGAGAAAGTGTGACTGTTCTAGATGTTAGGTATATTAATATTGGCTGTAATCTACCATACTGGTGGTTTGTTTCAATTTCTGTTAGCCTTTAATCCCCTCCGAAGTTTACATTTAACGCATAAATTTTTATGGAGGGTATTACGACTATTGGAATTGTAGAGTGTGTCGGTCCAATTCCATTTTAAACGCGCGTGAATGTGTTCAAATAAGTTTTTCTATGCCGGTTATTTACAGAAATCTGTCTGCGTTTTTCTAAATTGAAGTTGAAATCTTTTTTACTATTTGTATTTAATATATTGGGTGTTTATCTCTAGATCCTAATTTAATATTACATTGAAATAGCTACGTTATTGATGTAAACTATCAAAGTTTTTATAAATATTTCAGGTAGCTTTCGTACCAAAAGCTCATTTGACTAACTGAAATGAATAAATTGTTTCTCATTATATAATGTTTGCTTAAATAGCGCACTAGCGTTAAACTATACTAATTTCATTAGTAGAAGTTTATATGCACTACAACCTAACGCCTTTGAAGAATATTTGCAAGGACTGTTTGGGAAAATTATGTATGGATCTTGTGTAACATACTGTTTTATGACGCTCTAATAGTTTTATTATTTCTAAAAACAGTTATTTTCTAGTATAATTTTAGCATTCTAATTATTAGAATGAAGGTCTTGTAGCATAAGTATGTCTGCAATTGTAAACGGCTGCAAGATTACCCAAGTAGCGTCCTAGCGAAGTTCCAGGAAGATATAATCCAAGAGTTAATTAATTTTTCTAAAGGCACTTTACTTGAAAGGCACTAAACATGTCAGATTAGTTGCTATCTATGATTAGATGTCAATCATGTTCTAGGACCCTATTTATGTCTGGGTGGTCGGAAGGAATTTTTCAATTAGCGGAGTACTCAACTAAAAAATTAGTCCCGAGATCTACTTGTGTGGCTATCTTAGTGCAATTGGCAGTTTAATTAATCTTAAAGATTTACGACCGGCGTATCCTAAGTCGAGTATGAGAGCTAGGCAAGGGGTTATTTTTCAATTAACTTAAATGTATATAAGGATGCCAGCAAGGTGTAATGGGGGTTGTTTATTTCCAGACGCGTTAGAGTTTAAAGCTGGCGGTTATTTGCACGATTGAGTGAAGTGTTTTATTTCTCTGAATTCAAGTGCGTGCCGTTATGTTCTAAGTTAGTTATTTCTCTGAGTGAGTAATTAGTATATGTGGTATTACCATGAACTCAAGGCTGTGTTATGCAGCATAAGTCAGTTATTTGTTTAAATACAGTACTTGTCGACTTCCATAAAATACAACTCCGGGTTAAAGCTCAGTTCAAGTAAATTGATCCGGTAGATTATTGTTTTAGAGACCGCATCACTTTAGAAGGGTCTCCTATTATATTGTGTTTCGACGGTGTCAGAGGCCGTTTATCACTAAGCCACGAGATTACCTGAGTATGCAAAGCTCAGGTCAGGAGTCACGTTACTGTACTATTTGACCCTTGAGAAGGTCGTATTTTTCCTGGTGTTGATGACCCCGTGGTTAAAGGAGGGTCGTCGCCATATGCAAGTTAAGTAGACTACGGTAGAATTAATTAATTATTGTATTGGGGGTTGGTTTCACCCAGAACTGTTATTAATATTCATAAAATAAGGATTTTAGTTTTGTTTAGTTAAGTTGTGTTTGTGCTAGCCCGAGACTTTAAAAGATTAGCCCCTGTGAAGTGATTTATTTTCTGTCCTGCAATCTTGGTTCATCGCCCACGAACAAAGTGCGACGAGAGCTATTACCGCGATTGGTCCATGGGCCGTTTAATTCCTATGGTGGCGCCCTATTGTAAATAATGTTAATTACTGTATATTTTTGTATGCATATGTAATTAGATGAAGTTTTAGTTAGTAGCCCATTTAATAAAACAATCGGAATTTCGTCTTAGTGTGTTTGTTTAATGAACCCCTCCTCTCACCGACTGCTGCAGCTTGCGTGGCAATGTCCCGAAACGTGGGGGTACGATAGTGCTAGAGGTCCTGCCATTTATTATTTATTGTTAATTGGATACCCTCACGCGGTAGGTAAATATTGCAATCACACTTGGTTGTAGTTTAATAGTTTGAACCCTTATAGTTTTTATTTGAAACTATATTATTAAGGACTCTTACACATTGTGAAGTAAACCCCTTTAGTCTTTAAACAATTTTATTTCTAACCCTTAGAAGGGCATACATAAAAGTGAACTTAAAGTGAACTAATTAAATATCAAACAATTATTTGACAATAATACTATCAGCGCAAAGGTGTAACGATTGCATTTATAATGGTAGTAATTTGTCGTATGGGATATTTGACGTTAGATATGTAATATATCGCAGAAACAACTTTTCAACAACTTTTTCTAAAGCTGGTGCAGCCAATGCGCATACTGCGTTCGAATTAACGTTAAGGAAGTTATTGAGAGCTTCAGCTAAAAGTATAAATGTAAGTTATGTTCTTTATAGGCGCATACCCACCGAAAATACTGTCAGCAGCCACGAGTCCGTCAAACTTAAAATTGAAACCATCTATTGTCATATTGACCTTACAATTTAATGGAGAGTAATATACTTCCTTTCTTTTAACTAATTCTCCAGTAATTTCGAACTCTATCTCCGTTGGCCCTAGAAAATGACTTGAAGCACTGATGTAAATTCTATGCACTATTACCTATGAATCCATTTACGGTGCCTTGTCCTACAACATTTGTCAATAGGTACGCATCCATTTGATAAAGAGTATCTAAATGCTTTTCTTCAAATCGGATCTTCCCTGAGATTGTCAAAGTTTCTGTATCAAAGCTACAAGCAGAATATATCTATTTAGTTATCTATTGTTTATTTAGTAATACTTACCCGACTTCCTTAAAACTAAAGGTATCTAAGCGACTAAGAGTAAAATTATTTAGAGTTGCATTCAGATACGTAGGATCATATTGCAATATTGTAAAATATGGTATTGTATATTTTTCCATTGGCGACAATCCAATTTCTTTTACGCCCCTTCGTACGAAATCTTTGACGTCAGAAATAGCATTTAATAGACATTGGTTTAATAGTGGATCACTCCTGTGGCATTTTGAGAAAGTCTTTGCTGTAATAATTCTAATATTAAAGAAAGCATTAAATAAAATAATTTTAGAAAGAATACTACTAGTCGAAAGTGAATTGGATAAAAAAACCATGAAGATACGTGCATTTTTGATAGTAAAGCATACAAATTCACTACATACCGGCAATGCAATAACATCTCTAAAGGTATCATTGCATTTATACTCAGCTATCTTTAGAAATTTGCTTCGCCAGTTATGTATCCTCCAATTTATGTATGTATAATAAAATAGAAGTTATTAGGAATTATGAGAAATTGTTAAAGAAATTATTAAATCAAAGATAAACCAGAGAGGTTATTGAAAGTTCACAAGCAACTTGTGAGAACGGATGCAATACATTGTATTGCAGACAGTAAGCGATACTGCAGATGCAGACGGTTAAGAACCGCGATTACTTAGAAAGTAAGATTGTTACATTGTATAATGAATAGTATTAAGAAATAAGCAGACATGAACTCTGCAAGTTCCCACAGACATGTGAGGGGCAGGGACAACATAAATACCCCGGGAGCCCCAAGACCGTCAGTCAGTCTACAGTATTTTAGCTTTAACATTGCCGTTTGCTTAGGCTACTCGCCCTTATTAATTCAATTAATAATTATTTTTCGACTTAGAGTATTTTAAATCAGTTTGTCAAAATTCAATTGTAATTTCTGTATAAACCAAATAAATTGTTACGAAATTTTGGAAGAAGTTTTTAAAAACACCGCTCCCATGGCCCGAAACGTAACTCGCTTACCTCATTTTTGTATTTGGTTTTGTGGTGTTCTAATTTTACTTGTAACGCATTCCTGGTTGTGTGCGGATGAAAATATAGGCTGAATTTTTTTAAATGCCTCTTTAGCAGTCAAAATACTGCTCCACCCAGAAGAAAACATTCTTAAATAATAACAAAAAGGACAGTACTTTAATTGCCATGGGCATTTTCAAGTGGGAGAAGGTAGTGAGGGAAAAATGGTAGGAAAATTTGGGTATGGCAGACGAAATGATACAGGAGAAAGATTAGTTGAGTTTTGCCAGGAACATAGATTAGTAACTGTAAACACCCTATTCGAACAACATGTTAGGAGAAGATATACCTGGAAAGCTCCAGGTGATAGGGCTAGATACCAAATAGACTATATTTTAGTTAAACAAAGATTTAGAAACCAAGTTAAGAACTGTCGTAGTTATCCAGGGGCTGACATAGATAGCGATCATAACTTAGTTAAAATGAAGTGTAAACTAAAATTCAAAAAATTGAAAAGGTTAAAAGAGAGGGATGGGATCTAGGTAAGCTTAATGATAGTGGGTAAAAGAGGAATATAAACAAGTATTAGATAATAAGAGCAAAGAGATAGCTGTAGGAGGGAACGTAGAAAATAGATCGAAAGAAATAAAACTGACTGTACATGATACAGCAACACAGACTATAGATAAGAAAAAAATAGAAGCAAGAAAACCGTGGGTAACAAATGAGATATTAGATTTAATAGAGAATAGAAGAAAGCTTAAACCTTTCAGAAAAGTGGATAGTGAAAGTAAGCAAAATATAATACAGTTAGAAATAAGATAGTACATGAGTGTAGAAAAGCTAGAAATAAATGGATGGAGGAGAATTGTAAGGAATACAAGATGATTTGAGAGTAGGTAAGACAGACAGGGCTTACAGGGCAGTTAAAAAGTTTTTGGGGAAGATAGGAAAAAATATAATGGTATTAGAGACGAGAATAATGAGCTTCTAATAAATAAAGTTGAGGTAGCAGATAGATGGAAAAGATATTTAGAAGATTTATATAAGGGAGACGATATAGATGAGTTAGAGAACGACCAAGAAGAGGATGTAGAAATAGGGTTCTCAATATTAAGAGAGGAATTTGATAGAGCTGTTCGGAATCTTAAAATAAATAAAGCGCCAGGGATAGACGATATTCCGCAGAATTAATAAAATATGCAAGTCAGAAAACTTTAGATAGATTATATGAACTAGTAAAAGCAATATATGACACAGGTGAGGTTCCAATAGATTTCGAAAAATATTATTATCCCAATCCCAAAAAGTCAGGAGCTAATAGGTGTGAGAATTTTAGAACGGTTAGTTTAACTTCTCATGCTTCCAAAATACTAACAATAATAATTAAAAATAGAGCAGAAGCTTTGACTGAGAATTATTTAGGCGAAGACCAATATGGTTTTCGTAAAGACAGAGGGACTAGAGAACCGATACTAATGATTAGGGTAATTATCGAAAAAGGTTACAAAAAATAAAAAGACTCATTTTGCGTTTGTAGATTTAGAAAAGCATTTGATAGGGTTAATTGGATTGTTATGTTCAGGGTTTTGCAAAAATAGGAATCTCTCATAGGGATAGAAAATTATTTACGGTCTATATAAAACCAAAGCGTAGTAATTAGATTTGATGAAATAGAAAAGGAAACTAAGATTAGAAATGGTGTTAGACAGGGTTGTATACTGTCTCCTTGATTTTTAATGTTTATATTGAGGAAGCTTTAAACTTAGCTAGAGAGAGAAACAGATAGGTATTAGTGTACAGGGACAGAAAATAGACATGTTGCGTTTTGCAGATGATATAGCCATTATAGCAGAGTCTAGAAAAGAGTTAGGAGAGTTTTTAAATATTTTAGATGAGATACTACGGAGTAACTATAGTATGAGAATTAACTCAATAAAGACAAAGATAATGACAAGTGAGTTACAGCCTAGTTCTAAACCAAAATTAAAAATAGGTAATACCGAGTTGGAGGAGGTGGACGAATTTTGCTATTTAGGTAGTATAATTACAAAAGATGGACGTAGCAGAAGGGATATACTAGCTAGAATAGCTCAAGCTAGAAAAATGTTTTTAAAAAAGAAAAACTTACTAATAGCTAATAGTATTAGTTTAGATAATAGAAAAAGTTTCTTAAAGTCGTACGTATGGAGCGTTCTACTATACGGTAGTGAGACTTGGACAATTAAAGAAATAGATAAGAAAAAGTTAGAAGCTTTTGAAACTTGGTGTTATAGGAGAATGTTAAAATTAGTTGGACAGATAGAGTAACAAACGAGGAAGTTTATAGAAGGATAAGTGAGGATCCCTGTATATGGAAACAATTGAAGGTCAGGAGAGATAGAATGATAGGGCACCAGTTAAGACATGAGGGACTATTTAGTAAAGTCTTAGATTATAGACTACCAAATAAAAATAGAATAGGAAGGCCTAGACAAAGCTATATTAGTCAAATTATTAGAGATGTAGGTTGTGAAGGGTATGTAGACCTTTTTAGACTAGCTCAGAATAGAAAAAAATTTAGAGCTGCGTCAAACCGACTTTAAGTAAGTTCGAAAACAAAACAAAAAAAAAATAAAAATCAGTTAACTAAATGTCACCAGGACATGACTCACAATTGGTTAGCGGTCTGGCATGTTGGTAGCGTTTCGTTGCTTAAGCCTTACCATAACATATAATCTAATAAACGTCACCATGGCATAACTCACAATTAGGTAGCGGTCTGGCATGTTGGCAGCGATTCGTTGCTTAAGTCTTACCATAACATATAATTTAACACTTTTCCTTTTTGAAGCGGATAACCAGGTTATATTTCATTGCCTTATAAATGGTAATCATGTAAACATGTTAGAGTTCTTTAACAACCATCAGGTTGCTAATATCTATGTAGAGCCAGCTGGATAGGAAAAAGGTAGAAGGATATAGGAAGACCTAGACCAAACTATATTAGTCAAATTATTAGAAATTTAGGTTGTGAATGGTATGTAGAGCTTTTTAGATTAGCACAGAATAGAAAAGAAGTTAGAGCTGCGTCAAACCGACCTTAAGTAAGGTCGATAACAAAATGATGATGACATAAGAGACTTAGAATGATTTAACAGGTATAAATACGTTAAGATACTCTGGGAGATTTCTACTGTTCTTGGAGAATGGATTGTGAACATGCATTGTCGAAACGAGTTTCTCTATTTCAGTTGATTATAGAACATCGACTAAATTGAATGGGCCAATTTTGCCGAGTGATAAATAGGTGTAGATACGATGGAGAATATTTACACGAACCAAGGTTGGTCACTTCAGTACCGGGAATCAACTGAAGCGCTTGTATATTGTCGGGGTACCGTTCTTGCATGTGTGGGTAGTACTCATTTAGTTCTCTAACCTAACTTACCTTTTACTCTACCAATATTGGAAGCAACAATATTCAGAAATGTAAGAAAACCAGACCACACCGAAAACCATAAAATGAGCACATCGCAAAGGACTAAACTGTAAGTGTTATATCTATAAAATTTATATATAGAAATTTGCATTAATTGAACCCTTATATTTAAGTAACAGTCGGGTAAAAGTAATATAGTACCGCAATTTAAATACAAAATGACTACTGCCCTAGTTATTACAACAACCAATAAAACGTTTACTTTAAAAAGATACATCGCAAAAATACGCTACTAGGTGGTTAACGATTTTGGAAAATATCTTGTATCATGAAGGAAACGATAATTAATAACAATAATGAAAAATAATAGATTCTGAATTTGATATTCCGTTGTTAATTAAATCAAAAGTGATTCTTGGAGTCTAAGTTGTGGATATGCCCGATACACCACTTTTAAACTCGGATTCGTGAAAATAAATAACCAACACTGTAACAGTTACTAGGCGTTTAATCGAACATATGAAATTATGAACTAGGTACAAATTTTCTTATATTGGATACTTCACACTTAAAACTAAACATTAATATTAATTAATATTAGCTTTCTGAATATCACAATCACCCGCTGTCCAAAAGCGCCATTTCAACTATATTGCCGTCCCTTGCATCCTCGCGCCTCGTTAAGGGCAGACGTAACCGTCTTCTCCCCAGACCCAAACCACTATAGCATTAATGAGAGAAATAACTTTAAAAGACTTCGTAATTTAGTTATAAACTTTATAAAAATAAAAAAATCAAATTATTACAAGCAAAAAATTGATAAATATATAAATAATCCCAAAGCGATGTACAAAACGTTAAAATCGGGAGTTACTACCCAAAAAAAAGCAGTCATTACCAATCTGTGTAAAGTTTGAAAATAACCTCCATGAGCTAACTATTTATGATTCTGCTGAATGGGAGAAAAATTTAACGAGCTTTTGTCAACAGTATTGAGGAAATCGTTCAAAGTATCAATACTAATTTAGAGTGGCAAATTGTAATTTGTACCTAGAATTTAGACTGTTAAACATGAAGAAAATAGTACCTCTAGTCAAGACATTAGGTAATAAATTTAGCATTCTATCAATTCTTCGCTACAGTACGGTAAATATCCTAATATATTAAAAACTAGTACGGTATGTCTGGTATTGAAAATACCAAACTTAATAAAAGCGTCACACTATAGACCTATAATACTCTACCCATGATGGAAAAACTTTTAAAGCGAGTTGTATATGAACAGTTGTTTGAACATTTTGAGAATAAAAATTTTTTGCTAACCAATCAGGATTCAGACGCAATCATTCTTGTGAAACAGCTCTACAATTTGTACTAGCTAAAATGAAAAAGTATATAAACAATGATGTATATGTGGTAGCTGTATTTCTTGATTTGAGAAGATCATTTGAAACAATTGGTCGTACTATATTGTTTGCTAAATTACAAAGCTATGAAATCTCTGGAAATGTTTTACGTTGGATTAGTGAATATTTAACAGATAGAAAACGAAAATTGTTAATACTAAATTGTTACATTTGCTAACAAAACTAATCATTATGGAGTACACAAGGAGGTATCCTAGGACCTCCGTTTCTAGTTTACTTTAATGATACTGAATTGTATGTTTATTGCTCATATTGATTTAAACTATTTGCTGAATGATACACTAATTGTATGCAAAGGATAAATATTTACTGCATATTAGAGGAACGTAAAGCATAATCAATCAATAACTTATTGTCTAGTTATTAAATTAAAACTAAATGTAACTAAATACTACTAAATTTAAATATATAAATTAATATAAAGAATGTAAATTCATCATCCATAATAAACATATTGAACTTGTTAGAAATTAAATACATTAATAAATAAATAATATAAATATATAATATATATATATATATATATATATGGAGTTTTATTACAAAAGTAAGTTGTTAAATATAACGATTATTGAACTAAGATCACATATTTCCAGAACTGGTTTACCAATTACGCCACCGAGATCGATGACTATAATTGGGAAATTTACAAATCTAAATCGTGTACAGAACTATATATGAACCTAACTTTCAATTACGGTTATATTTTGTCAATTATATCTGACATTGTCAAGTTTTTGACTTATTTCAGATATAGACAGGAAGCAACGCTCAAAATTATGGCTATAAGCCAAGTATTAATATATAAATATTTTAGGTAGTTTTTTTTACACAAGGTAAGTTGATAAATACTAACGTAATTTTGAGCGTTGCTTCCTGTCTATATCTGAAATAAGCCAAAAACTTGACAATGTCAGATATGATTGACAAAAATGCTAAACGTAATTGAAAGTTAGGTTCATATATAGATCTGTACACGATTTAGATTTGTAAATTTTCCAATTATAGTCATCGGTCTCGGTGGCGTAATTGGTAAACGCACAGTTCCGGCAAAACAGATGCAGGTTCAAATCCTGTCCAAGACCTTTTATTTTCCTTCTTTCAATTACTAGCTCGATTTGAAATGATCATTTGGGCTTTGCATAAAAGTCTAAGTTATTATTTCATCTTATTCAATATATATATATATATATATATATATATATATATATATATATATATATAAAATAGGATCTGACAAATCAAGTAACGAACTGCTTTAAATATAAACTATAGGCTGTTTAATTAAAATATTGGGAACTATTTAGTTCGAAAGAAATGCTTCAAGTAAGGTGTATTTATTTTTATTCCTGACGTTTCGAACCTCTTTGGGTTCTTTTCGAAGGATATAAATTTACACTATCATTCTAACTTCAACTAGCGAAATCTTCAATAATCCAAACTTTAAAAACATTTAAACTATAAAAAATCTTAAAACTAATTATTAACAATTAATGTGAAAAAATTTTGATTGAAACTATCGAAAATAATACTTGAAGCATTTCTTTCGAACTAAATAGTTCCCAATATTTTAATTAAACAGCCTATAGTTTATATATATATATATATATATATATATATATATATATATATAAATTTCATTGTTTATATATATATATATATATATATATATATATATATTATAAAGAGGAGAGGAGAGAACTGGAGTACAGATGGTTTTTATATATACTGTAATACAAGACTCGAGTTTAATCAAAACAATTAGTGAGGTGAGAAACAATGCTAATTGGCAAAATGCTTTATCTTCGAGTGAATATTACTTTATAGATCAATAATTATACTTGTCCAGAAGGTGTTTGACTTTTAATTTAGAAGTGAAATTAGTAGCAGTCACATGTAAAATTAAACGAGGGTGAAACAAAAAAAGTTTGTCTAAATATGCTTTTTAACATTAATGAATATTATTATACAATGCAATATTTGTTTGTACCAATCAAAAGGCCATGTAAATGTAGGGAAGACTAAGCTAAGGTGGTTTTGAATGTACAAATGTGATTTATAATTTTTGATTTATATAAAAGTAAAATAGTAGGTAAGGTGTTGGTTGCTAGGTTACGAAAGATGTGATGGTTATTGATTTTTCTTTGATATATATGGTTGTTGTTTATTATTTTGGGGTGGTTGTAATTATTTTTGATGATGTTAAACTGTTGAATAAAGTAGTACTTGTTATTGGAGAGCTGTGGTTTTATTCCTAAAAATAAAATTATTAATAAAGTGATTAAAGGTCGAATGTTAAACAAGCTTAGAGTACATACACTATTTCAAAGTAAATATAAAGGTGTCTAACCAAAATTTGAAGATACTAGGAGCAAGCCGTTTTGGTGTAAAAGTTAGCAGAGTAACGAGGCATAGAGAGAGTACACGTAGAGTTAGAAGAAAACACTGCTGGTATCATTTGTATTGGTCCAAGTCTGGAAGGTGATGCAGCATACCGTACAAGTATTCCTTAGTATCGATTTAAATAATTAATTCATTCTTAAAACCATCTAAAAATTAACCAAATATTAAAACAAACAATATTGTTATGAGGTAACTGCCCTGAGATCCTGTAGGTGCACTGCATCAATTGTAAAGAAGCACAAACACACGAATCTGGATATTAAGGTATTGTTTCAAGTTTATTAATAAAATATTAACTCTTCAAAATTAAGATAAAGCATTTTTAATTCAAGGAGCATTGTTTTCACTGAAATTTATTTGACATTACATGTGATTTTCCAATGCTCCACCCGAAGGTACTACATTGGCCAGGAAGCGAGTTTTTTTTACCTGGAAAATTTGGAATTTTGCCGAATCCTTGCTGTTCCAAGCAAGGTAGGGATCTTTAACGTGCATGACAACACTCACACACGGGACCTCCATTTTACCTCTCATCCGAACGAGGGTGTATTTTTGTGAAAAATGCTCGCCTAACATTTTTCAAGCGGACCGTGTCGGGATTCGAACCCGGGACCTTGGGCGTAGTAGTCACACACATACCACTACGCCACGGAGCCGCCAATTTATTTGACAATAGTAATACAGCTTAGAGGTATCTGCATTACCATCTACAGTTGTCTTACATTTGTAAAATATTAGATTAGGCCAACAGAGAAAGAGGGTGCCAGGTGATGGTTTCATATATATTTGTATGCAAGCTTATTTGAATATAGAACCCAGTTCAAATAAGTTCTATTCAAAACAAAACAAAGTAACCCTGATATTAAAAGATATCAGTTCTGTAGCCGAGGTATATTTGGTATAAATTAGCAGCACCATTTTATAAAGCTGCACACAACCAATATCTGAAGTGTTTTTTTTTAAATTGCTTAACAATAAAGTTTCTTTTTATAAAAAAGAGATTAACGTTCTCTTAAATAAAAAAAGTGACACCCGATAGGGGGGCTGGAAGTTTGCAATAATATATATATATTACTCATATTTAGACCAGGGTAGAAAATTAAATAATCACATCAAATAGTTTTAATCACCGTGTAGAAGCTTTGGGAAGAGGTACGCTTTATTAAAACCGTGAAGCATAAAAGGTTATTAGTTTCATTAAACATAAGAGATTTAAATCATGTACAAGACGCTTTATATCAAAAGAAACAGTATTAACAAGCTCTACGGGTAATGTAATTATTCCTAAACAAATGGAAATTACGTGCAAAATTTATATTAATTAACCCTATTTTAAGTAACCGGTAGTAAAACAAAGTGTACACATAATAATTAATATTTAACTTGTATTCGCTAAAAATGAAAGGATAGAAATCAATTTTAATTGGAGTTAATTAAACCATTATTAATAATAAGCATAAAAGTCGGTGAAAATCCAAGATTATAATACCAGAAAATAAAGCTCTGAGAATTAATATTATTTTGAACACCTGCGTAGTTTAAATATCACGTACGGCGAAAATTTTGCAGATAATTAATGGTTCAGAGAATCTTGTAGAAACCGTCGCATAATAGTTACGAGAAATGCTAAAGGTGGGTTATTTCACACTCCACATGGACTAAAATAAAATCGATAATAAAGAATATCAATTTGCACCAATGCGAACAGGTTAGAAAAGGAAAGAGAAATGCGTCAAGCAAAGACACATATAGTAAAAGGCGTGATTTAAGCAACGTCACGAGGGTCACAATTGGTTGAAAATAGGATGCAAATATCAGAGGTAGAAACAACAATTTCTGTACAAAATTAATTAGTTTTTCTCGGACATGTTTGCGTGCCGTGTGAATTTCTGAGTTTTAAATGGGGCGAGTGAAAATTGTAAAACCGACGCGCGAGCGACGGACTGGGAACATGGCATGAGAAATTCTTTAGAATTACCGTTTTGGGGAACAGACCGACAGACAGGCTTTTTGCTATATATACCGAGGTGAATATAAACAAGCTCTCTCTTAGACTTTTGACTATTCGATGCGTTAAAAGCTCTTACATCCGCGACTTGATTCAAGATGTTAAACAGTGCATTTTAGTTTGATAAAATAATTTAAAATTTTGCTCGTATATTTTAGTGATTAAAATAGTTTGTTATTTACGTGCTAACATGAATGTACTTCAGTGCACTTAGATACAAGGTAATAAAATTTAGTATCACTGTACCAATTAGCAAAATTTACAACGACAAATGTATACACAAAAGTAGGCAGTTTTGGCGTATATTGGTGAAAGACGCATGAATTTCTTTGCTATTTTTCGGGGGTGTTAATAATTAAATGGTTCAAATACGTGTCTGGATCCACGAAACAAGGGTCAGATATACACAGATGAGTTCCGGAAAAGCCCAGAAACAACTTTAAATAAATGGTGAAGGAGAAAATTTTAAAAGCGTTGAGAATTAGAAGCCGTAAATATAATCCTGTTGGAATGGTGTGATTAACTAAAGGGACGATGTACTTTGAAGCTACGAGGACAGTAACCTTCAGGTAAATTATACTATTTTGTTTGACATTTTGTGTGTGTTGAATAACTTTATAATTGATTTACTTTAAATGGACATTAGTGAAATTGTACTAACCATAAAATTTTAATTTTAAGATGAAATTTGCTTGTTTAAGTAGAAAGGGGTATTTAGTATTGATGTTCGGGAATATGATGAAACTTTGGGTATGTCTTTGAGCTCAATTAGACGAACCTGGTTAATTAACGTAAAGGGATGGTAGATGCTCCCTTTATACTCAGACTCCGATCTGCTTATATTGTTATATTAATTAGTAGGCATCCAACAAGGACTTTAATGCTGGATGCACGTTAAAGTGATAATAAAATTAATCTTGAAATTCTTTTAAAACTGAATTTTATGCTGAAATTTAATTTGAAAATTTAATGTATTCTGAATATTGATGTAAATAGAGTTAACGTTGATGTTTGTGGTAGGAATGTGTTGTTTAATTTTATGAATGAGGAGGTTTATAAAATTAGGTGAGCAGCCGAGGCGAAAACAGGATCACAGCAGTTTATGACGCCCAATCGGTGGGACTAGAATTTTTTTTGTTGAAAGGACCCAGTTCCCGCATTCAAAGGAGTATATCACAGCAATATATATATATATATATATATATATATATGTATTGATATGATAACGCCGTACGCGGTGTAATAAACGCTCTACTGAACGCCATCTCTGTGTTTTCTCAAGTCTTCCTTTAATTTATTATTACGTCACGGCTAGCTCTTTTTAATCTACACAGAGTGCACAATGTTACGATGATCAATTTTCCTTTTTCACCCCTTTATGATTACCTGTTTGAACTGATAAAGCAAAGTCAATCAACATTCATATAATGAAAGGAAATAATATTTACAATTTTTGAAATTTTTTAAATACACCCTTCAATCAATTAATATCATATGGATTATTTATCCCAAAATTTATATTCTTTTAGTTTCAATATAAAGTCACCAAAACTACCTCTTTACAAAAAAATCTGGAACGTTCGAAACCTCTTTCTGATTTATTACATAAGTTTAACGTGTGCAATGTTTCTTGTTGACTTTTTACAAGTTTTAGATAAATTGAATAATTCAGTATTAAAATTTAATTGAAAAATATTTTAAAATTGAGTAGACCTGACCTGTGATCTTCTGATATGTTGTTTCGTGTTGTGAATCAACACCCTTTTGTTGTCTTTAATCGTATACCAATGGTCTGCTTAGTTGAACCAATATTTGAGTACAGTTACCCCTTGTTCTCCAAAAATCACCTCGTGCTTCTTTGTTTTATATTTCTCTGCATATGCTTTGAATCTCATCCCGTAAATACTTTCGATGCAGATTAGAATTGTACCAGAATTGTACCAGAAGTCAATTAGAATTTGATTAAAAGTCAATTAGAATTTGTACCAGAATCCGATTAGAATCCAATTAGAATTGTACCAGAATCCGATTAGAAGCCCTATATGATTATAAATATTTAATTTAAATTAATTACCCAATTTATACTCACGTTTTCTGAGAAAAACGGCAAAAACTTTTCATATATTCTTAACACAATTTTTTTTGTAGCACTATTTTCACTATAACATAAATTTGATATATTCTAAACTTTATTTATTTGACGCGTAGATTTCTGGTTAAAAGTGTCGTGGCTTCGACGTGCATCAAGTGTGGACTGACTTATCTTAGCAGCGGTGGGTGTTAAATAGCCTTTTCCCACTACATCTGGGTTGGGTTTCCAAGCAGTTTTATAGATTGTTTCAACCAACCAGCTTTTGCTTTTAATATTCCCTGTATTTTTAAGCTGTTTCTGATGAAATTATTTTGGATTTTAACATCATGCATGGTGTTTATTTGCGATCTTTGATACCTTATTATTTGTTATCGTGGCCAGACTTTCAACTAACGTCTGTTGTTTTGTATAGATAAGGTTTTTGGATAATTGTACAAAAATAAATGATGTAACTCTAGTGCTGTTTTCGTTTATGTATTTATTTTTTTTAAAGTGCGCTTTCTTATCAAAGCGCTCATGGTTCCAGCGTAATTGCATGAAGATTTGTTCGGTTTTGTCTAATCTTCTGCGTATTTTATTATATAAACTTGTAAAACACTCCTCAACGTAGTTTAAATACATGTACGATTATTTCTCTTTAGAATACGGGTTGTATTGTTGAAAGATATGCTCACTTGCATTGATTAATGTTAATCACGGTCTAGATACAGGGTGTTAAATGCTTGCTATTTACATAATGTACAAATTACTTATTTTTCTGCTAAATAAATGCAGTTTTCTGATTCCTATTGCTGTTTATAGTTACTACACGACCCTTATTACTCAATACACCCCTAAACAACCCATTATCACAGCAATATATATATATATATATATATATATATATATATATATATATAACACATATATATATAACACATATATATATAAAAACATCGCTACAAAAATATATATTTTTTGGAAAATTTCAAATCACTTATCTACACAAACAAAGATTAAAGTTTATAACACAATTATTAGACCACATTTTGAGTATTGTTCGTCAGTTATGTTTTCATGGGATTTAAATAAGGTAGCACAACTTGAAAAACTACAAAACGGAGCCTTGTGAATTATACTACAAAGGAATAAATATACACCAATTAGAGCTATGCTGCCTACGCAGGGCTGGTTTAATGTATTTGATCGTATATTAATGAATACAATGATTTTTATATTCAAAATAGTAAACCAGCAGATCCCACAGTACTTTGTTGGTTTTATAAAATACAAGAAGGACACGAGGCAATATATAAATACATAAAACAAATTACAGTATGTTAATGAAAGGTTTATTCTTTAAAGGAATTGGTCGATACAATAATTACCTACCGAAATCAAATAAAGCTCAGGTGTAATCATATTTAAAAACAACCCAATAAAATACTTTAAATCAACCAAAGTAAAATAAAGTATCATTACACTATTTATAATATATATGGCTCTATTAAGATTACATGTTACAGGTAATAATAAGCATGTTTATGTTATGAATAAATAAATATATTACGGTTAAATCACTGTTATTAAGTCTATAAATTACTTAAATTAGGTGGTATTATTATCTTTGTGTATTAGGAAGTCCTACTTTGATTTAATTTGATTAAAACCTACCCCTATTTTTGCTAAACTATTGTCTTATACTAAATGATGAACAAACGGAACGATACACGCCAAGCAATCAATATTCGTCATTAAAAAACCCGTTCAAGAATTTTAATTTTATTTTTAAAAACGATCTCAATTACGTCAAATAATAATTTCGAGATATCAAGTACCGCGTTAATTATATCAACAAATCCATGACCATGAGGAGATTTGCATCTCTTTCCAAAAAATTTATAATTATATGGGAGGGCTCTGAGAATTTTATACCTTTCTTGGAGATCAATTTTTAAAGGTGTTTACTAGTTTTCAAAAATAAGGACACCAAACCGTTTTATCCCAGGAAACTCTGCAATATTTTGACTACTCGGGAGACGGTTATTTCGGATAGGCCTCCTTATCTTTGAAGTTCTAAAATCTCGTCACCTCAGACTTTACCTTTATTTACCATACCTTAAAAATACACTCACTTTGTTAAATTAAAGCAATTTTTTTTAAAATAACGGCTTGTGTAAAATATGTCTTCATCACTTGTGTAGCCGGATATACTTTCCCAATGATTACCTTTACCTGTCTTATAAATAAATCCAAATAAATTTTCAAATAAGCTTGAATTCTATTAACAGTATATTTGGAAATATACATACATCAACCTAAAGAAAACAAACCTAATGTAACATCCAACTGGCATGATATTAACAGAACTCTTTAAAAAACATTTATCCGTAAATAATGCTACCGTTCCCAGATTGATTTATACATTTTAAAACCCATTTGTGTGGAAAATTGCTTAACATCAATACATAGAAAAACATAACGCATACCAACTTCTGCTTTCAGTATTTCAATGTCTATTAAAAGTACTAAATCCACACAAGGAAATGTAATAGCAAATACTCCCTACAATTAAAACTTACATTTAAATTAATTTGCACCTTTCTTATAGTTTCAAAAGTGTCAAGATTTTCTTTCCGAAAATATTATGCTTAAATGTAAACAAATTAATTCAGTCGCTTTACGAATCAATACCAATTACAATTTATATTTAAAAGTTCGCATGCACATATTTATCAGGCATAAACAAAAATAAAACAATAAAAGCTCAAACAGAACTCACAGTTTAAAAGTGTTAGGATTCATCTGTTTACTTCTTCGACACGTTAGGTCTCCCATTCCATCTATTTGAATTTCAACAATTAGTTGCAGACTGAAAATCCACTTATAACCATTTTTATGCAGTACCAGCGCGATTTAAATTTCACTCTTAACGCGTGCTTGAGATTTCCGATCCGATCATCTAGCAAAGCTAAAACATTTTGACATCGGCCACCTATCGAGGAACCTATCGCCTACACGTTAACTGTCACTAAAACGTGCTACGTTGAATTTTACTCTAATAAATATTTTCATTTAATTTAGGATTCTTTTTAAATATTCCCTCGCTTCCGCTTTAATATTTTGTGTAACTACCGATTAACGGAGACGCCCCTGATTATGGTTCCTACTTAAATAAATTGATTTGTTTCTGTAAAGCTCGTTTTCATACCATTAAAGCACGTACTTTTCCAACACTCAGTAGAATGTAATTAGCGCATTTAAATTAAGTCGAAGTACCTCGATTTATCCCTATGGTTTGATATAGAGCTTCAAATATAACTCGGTTATCTACAAATTTTATGTTCTATAGAATATGCAAGTTTGAATAGCGTAATGTTTTACAATTGTATTTGTATTTGCCGAATTTTGTTATCTGTCCTATCGCTTATCATCTCGTTTCTTAAATTCTTTTGACTTTAATGCTGCCTTGCGACGTGATAACATGTACGCTCTGCATTATTAATTTTGTTATTTCTAGATTTACGTTTTGTTTTCACGAGAAGTGGATATTTCTGGATGAATCTGTAAGTTCTTTCGCGATTATCAATACTAGTAGATTCTTTTTTTAGCGCTTTAACGTAAGTCCAGTGGTTCACCTATGTTAGGTCATATCGTTTTTTTTAAGTAGGCCGATTGTTCTTCGGCGTAAGCTCAACTGCTCTTGTATGTAGATCGCTGTTGCAATTACGGTCGCAGCGTGGATGTTACTGACTACCGTGTCGATGTTTTTCTTATCCACGTTCTATGACTTAGCTGCTGGATAAGTATTCCGACACATAAAGGTATGTGACTTTTTTTCTTTTTTGATGTCGTGGTACAAAAATTCAAGTAACATCACTCCGACAGGTGGAAACAGTACATAATCAGTTTAAGGAAATAACTAGCTTTACTTGTGTTCTTTATTGCTTTGATATGCTTGTTTAGCAGAAAGCAGATGCTTTACTTTTTATTACTTTTTGTTATTATTAAATAATTTTTTACATATTAGCTACGAAATGCATACTTCATTGAACAATTATTGAATTTGTCCATAGAGTAAAATTGCTTTTTATTTGCTTTTTGCTTGTTTTAAAATAGAAACTCTTATTTTCATTGTAACTAGATATTTGCTTGCGATATACTTTACTTGTCAATGTGAATCACTTTAATCTCCGCGTTTGTAGTTAGCTTAGTTTTTCTAAATTTCTTAACCTTACAAATTTTACTTTTACATACGTGATTTCTTTCTTCACATTTACTTATCAACTTTTTCCAACTTAGTCTTATAGTTCAATCTACCTCCATTTATATATTCCATTTCACACTTTGTGCATCTAAAGCTGTCTTATGGTCGAGTTCAATGTCATCAATCCGTGTGAACGATCATTGTTTGAACGCTTTGCAGTTAATACCAAAAGCTGGTCATTTGTAGGTTACTTCGCGTTTCTTCTGTGGGGTTCTAGATTTGTGATTTGGTTGATGCGGGTTATTAAGCTCATGTAAATGTTTACGAATAAACTCTATATAAACAGTTATTTCCTGATGGTTATTGCTAGTTGTACTTAATATACATTAGGTGATCTTTGCTTTATTTATTTGTTCTAATTTAATATTCTATTGAAATGTAAACACTTAAGCGTCTATAAATTTTTCGGAATATTTTGGTTGCTAAACGCTAATTGAACTAACTTACATTAATACATTTCATTCTGTAATCTAATGTTACGCGCGAGCGTTACATAATTTTTAGACGGTTTAATACTATACAGTCCTACTCGTATTCCAAATAACTGTTTGTGAAATATATTGGAAAAGGCGAAGTTTGCTCTACTATCACTTCGATGACATAAGCCCGTTTTACATTTCTATCATTTTACTGGTTCTAACATTTAGCATTCTTTGGTCTTTAAATATAGACTTTGATATCACTAAACTGTAGTGGTATCAATGTATGCAGATGTTCTCCACGTGTCATTCGAATTATTGGGTAATGTTGAGAAAACAAAAATACATTGCCAGCTTTAGAAAAAGTTCTACTGATGGCGATATGAACGGAATCTCCTTCATTCTGACCATGGTTGATTTCAAAGAACGGTACAGAAATTCCTTTAATGTTGGGGAATTTACTTAATGGAGTAGCGATGAAACAACAATGGAATTTTTATTTTGGCCGTACCAATAAAAATGCTCGATTCCCTTTTTGCTATAGTATTCTGAAACCGTTGATGTGCTGGTTGCTATTTCAGAAGCGCGTATACTCGCTACCTTGGTCCACACAAAGCAGAAGCATTCAATTATAAAAGTTAAAGTTGTAACTAGCTCACCGAGATTATAAAAAATTGCACTCTGGTTGGATATTGGCACATTGATTACCTGCTGTATATCAAAAACGCCTTACATACTAGATGAACTTTCCTTAGTTTTTTATTTACAGTCGAACTTCGGATCACGGACTTTGGTCTTTTCAGCAATATGGGCTTTATGGCGAGTTCTCAACTTATCTTTCATAGTTTGCTTTTCTGTCCTATACGAGATGCCGATACAATATGTATTTTTCTTTGATGAATGGAAGGACAAACTCTTTTGTTTTAAATAGCTTTCTATGGGTTACGAAACTTAGCTTGCTTGACTTCCGACTTCGTTTTAATTCTTCTTCTAGATATCTAGCATGTATTTTTCATAAATTTAGATCTGGATGTAGAAACATTCTTGTCGTGTTAGCAGGCAACAACACATTTTTTAAAATAGATAACTGATATTTTTTTTTTTTGTT
>JARFIW010000687.1:0-54747 GCA_036346225.1 Platerodrilus igneus | reverse complement strand
ATAGCCCCGCACGTTATATGTTAGTCTACTTTCTACAACCCCTAATCTCCGATTGAGCCCGGTCATTCCTTGATTCTCTTTGTGTGTTACGCCCGGCTACAAAAGCAACGTAGCATAAAATTGGCGCCCAACGTGGCTGCCCAAAAATTACGTAACACTCTAAACAGATCTTGCTGTTTTTCAACAACAACGCCAAATCTCGCCTTAGCGGAACCACCATACGCCGCCATAAAGCTCTCAAAATCTACATTTGGATCATGATTAATAACTTGTCGAACACCATTATCATTATACGAGTCTTCCTGGTTGTTGCCAGCGTAGGATGTTAAACGGTCAAAGTGTACCACTTTCGGTTTACCACGAGCAGATCTTCTGATCCGGTACACTGCATCATTAATCCTTTTCATCACTTCGTACGGGCCTTCCCATTGTCTTTGTAATTTTGGCGACAACCCACGTTTTCTTTGTGGATTATACAACCACACTAACTCTCGAGGTTGATAACCACCTTCTTGTGCTCTCGTGTCATATTGTAATTTTATTCGATCGCTTGCTGCCTGTATATTTTTTCGGACGTTTTCGTGAATGCTATTTGATCTTTCACGAAGCTTGCTAACGTAATCCTCACCTGCGATCTCTTCTCCAGGTTTAAATCCAAGCTGAAGATCACATGGTAGCCGTAATTCACGTCCTTACATCACGCAAGCGGAAGAGGAGCCTGTGCTATCATGTACCGAAGATCGGTACGCCAGTAGGAACAAATGCAAATATTGGTCCCGGTCTCGTTGATGTTCAGAGACAACTTTGGCTAGGTACTTTTCTAACGTCCTGTTCATTCTTTTAACCATTCCATCCGATTGCGGATGAAGTGGTGTGGTTCTAGTCTTCTTGATTCCAAGATGCCTGCAGAAGTTTTGAAACATCGCTGATTCGAAGTTCCGACCCTGATCGGAGTGCAACTCCAACGGAACTCCAAAGCGACAAAACAACTCCTTCACTAGTACATCTACAACCGTCTCGGCTTCTTGGTTAGGTATAGCATATGCCTCCGGCCATTTGGTAAAATAATTTATTGCAACCAAGATGTATTTATTTCCTTTCTCTGATTCAGGAAACGGACCAGCTATATCAATGGCTACTCTCTCAAAAGGATTCCCCACGTTATACTGTCTTATTGGGGCTTTCCGTTTTGTGACCGGGCCATTTGCAGAGGCACACAACTCACATTTCCGGCACCACTCCTTCACATCTTCCTTGCAGTTCACCCAATAGAATCTTTCTCTCACTCTTTCGAGAGTTCTTTTCACGGCAAAGTGCCCTCCGGAAATACCATCGTGCAAGTGCTGCAACACTTCCGGCACTCTGCTTTTCGGCACTATCACTTGAAGTCTCTCAGTACCGTCTTCACATTCCAGGCCTCGTTTCAAGATTCTATTTTCATTCACCACTGTGCCCAGTATGGCTTCAGACTTCTACTTGAAATACTAATTTCTCCCCAGCTGGTCGTTGTTATCTACTTTTCCACTCAATAATACGTTCCAATTCGGCGTCATTCTCCTGGTCTTTTCGTATTATTTCGGGTTGCCAAGTATAATAGATTACCGTCATTCTATGGATGACACTTATTTTTTCTGCCATCTTGGAGCAATGATTGCAGTCTACCGGACAAGGTCTCCTTGACAGAACGTCTACATTGCAATGGCTAGTTCCTACACAATGTTCTGTGTCAAAGTCATATTCATGCAGCCGTTCTATCCACCTTGCAACTTGCCCTTCAGGATTTCGAAACTGCAGTAACCATTTTAGTGCAGCATGGTCTGTTCTTAAGAGGAATTTACGGCCGTATAAGTACTTATAAAAGTGCTCTACGGATTTGACGACGGCCAACAGCTCCCTTCTTGTCACACAATAGTTCATTTCTGGCCGCGACAAGACCTTGCTGAAATACCCAATAACTTTTTCTTGTCCGTCCTGCACTCGAGAAAGAACGCTTCCTATAGCTGTGTTACTGGCATCGGTATCCAACACAAGTTTCCCGTCCATCCGTGGATAACTCAAAATTGGTGCGGTAACTAGTAGCCGTTTCAGTTGTTCAAATGCACTGTGGCAGTCGTCATTCCAATCATATTCTTGTCCATCTTCGGTTAGTTTTGTTAACGGTTTGGCAATGCTTGCAAACCCAAGTATAAAACGTCGGTAATATGTGCACAATCCTAGAAAACTGCGTAGTTGGTGTATATCTGCTGGTGTAGGCCACTTTTGCATCATTTTTATTTTGTCAGGGTCAGCTTTTATTCCGGTCTCCGAAACGACATGACCTAGGTATTTCACCTCTTTTCCAAATAGGTGACATTTCTTGGGGCTCAATGTAAGGTTTGCCCGCGTAATCTTTGGAATATCTCCTCTAGGTTCTTAAGGTGTTCTTCAAAAAACCGGCCTAACACTATCACGTCGTCTAGGTACACCAGACATGTCTTCCAGAAGAGTCCACGTAGTATCAACTCCATTAATCGTTCAAAAGTAGCAGGAGCATTGCATAATCCAAATGGCATGACCTTGAACTGCCATAATCCAGTTCCAATTGTAAACGCAGTCTTTTCTTAATCGTTTGGCTTCAAGCCCACTTGCCAGTATCCGCTTTTCAAGTCCAAGGTCAAAAACCATTTAGAACCGGATAGAGTATCCAGGGTGTCATCAATTCTGGGCAAAAGATAGCTGTCTTTCTTTGTCACATTGTTTAACCGCCGGTAGTCTACACAAAACCTTGTCGACCCATGCTTTTTCTTGACAAGCACTACCGGGGATGCCCATGGACTATTCGAGGGTTCAATCACTCATTGTTCTTCCATGTCGGTGAAAATTTGCTCAACTTTCTTACGTTTTGCCAAAGGAAGCCGCCTGGGGTGTTGTCTTATCGGTAGCGCATCTCCAGTATTGATCTTATGTTGCACAACATTCGTCCTTCCTTTTTCACCATAATCCAGTGCAAACACACCTCAATCTCGTCCGACCAGTTCTTTTACTTTGCCCAGTTGGTCGCCGTTTAATCCTTGACACGAAGGTATCAACATATCCAGCAATTTCTATGAGCAACCGTTGGCTGGTTTATCTTTCGTGTCGTCTATACAACGTTTAATATGACATACTGGAATGCAACTTTCCACAATCATGTCTTTCTTCAGGGTTACCGTATGGGGATTAATGTTTAGCACTCTTACAGGTATCATGCTTCGAAACTTTACCAGCGTTCTTCCAATCAGTAATCCCTCCTGACCCATTCCCGATTCAGTTGCTTCCATCATGCATACTTGTCCTTCCCGGAGCGTACCATCCGGGCGTCCCATTACTATCATTTCCGCCTTCTCGGGTATATTCATATCGCAAATCATTCGAACTAGCATCGTCTGGTTGCTCGTACCTTGAAATGAAATCTCATCAACATCTACCCGAAGCACATTTTCTTTCATGTTTACATGAAACCCATATTCTCTCATGAGATCCATTTCCAAGATCACTTCTTCTGTAATTTCAGCTACCAACACTCGATGATTAATTAATTTAATTCTAATATTAATTGATACCAAACAAGATAGGTTTATCTCGAAAGATGCAATGGATAGACGAAGAAAACTATTTGTTAGGTTTGCTTATAAAGCAAAGAGCAAAATTTAGAGGTTCCGGAATTTAAAGGGGTGTAAGTTTGCAGGGCGTGGTCCGATTTCAAATCTGTTTACAGATTCGAATTCTGCGTAAAATTTTAGACTAACAAGATGTATTGCATGTATAAAAAAATTTATGCGGTTGGTCAGAAATCGCAACAGGTAAGAAATCTTAAAATAAGGGTAGCTCCCTGGGGGATGATGCAATCTAAAAAATTCTTAGAGATTCGGGTAGCTGAGAAAATTCTAATATTAATTGATACCAAACAAGATAGGTTTATCTCGTGGGTGGAAATGTGGAGAAAGATTTATCTCGCGGGTGGAAAGAATGCGGGTGTGACGTAATGAAAATGGATGGGGTAAAAAATTCCACAAGGAGTTCCACGGGGAGAGAGCAGGAGGAGATTCATCTCCACATTTCCTCCTTATGGGAATTTACATGTAAATTGGTCCAGATGTGTGAGGAAATGTGGGATTCTGGAGGAAATGTGGTGCTGGGACCGCTCAAAACCTCCTACTAGCAGGACAACAAAATGACGAGATGTCAAATGACAAATGCTTGCATTTGCAAAAGAAATTGACAACAACACCATACAAAACTACCAACTTTTATTGTTTTACATGACAATATTCTTCAAGCGTAATTCAAGGTATTCATTTGCATACAGTTATATCTACATTTTATTACTGTATTTGACATCATCCTAAATTTATTTTGAATAGACTAGACAAATATAACCAACGCGAAAGTGTTGTTAAATTTTCAAAGTTATCCCCAAGGACCAATGTACTTGTACTTTACACAGAACGATTATATGGGCGCATACCTGCCTTATGGATGTTTCGTGTCGAATTACCACCCCCATACTAAACTAATCAGATCATCGATGGAATACCAGATATTTAGAGACTGGGCAGTGTCCGCGGTGGATTGTGGACAACAATGGGGAAGTCTGAAAGATGCCACCGTCATGATCTTATCAAATTGGAAACCTCGCATCACCTAAATTCAACTGCTTAATCATACATGTCACTGTTGTCTAATATTATTCTTTTACAGAAATTGTTAATAGATACATTCCATAATAAACATTTTTGGGACTCTTTTTAAAGACAATTGTATAATATATGTTGTTATTTTTAAAAAGAATATATAAAATCAGGTATTCATAGATAATATTCGAATGGTTGTGAAAAATGACGGAAGCGTTCGAGCGCCGTTCCGACATGTCGAAACGTCGATACGACATGTCAGACTCCCTATATTTGTCTGTCAGATTGACAACACTATGTAAGTTTTGGATTCTTAAACTGTCAAGTGAATTTTTGTGGTATAAATATAGCATATTCTTTAAATTGATGTCAGTTGTAATACGATATGCCGCTAGTAAATAGTATAATGCACCTGGAACAACGTTACATGATTATTTAAAAAAATTACAGAGTGATATTCCAAGCAAGGTTGTTGCAAAGAATGTGGACCAAGCGAATTAACAGGTTGAGATTCTAATACAGGCCATTGATGATTCTACTATCAATTCTAGTTTAAAGAAAATTGACAGGCACGGTTCTTTGTTTCCATCTAGTATACGAGCAATAATCGCTGGGCCATTGAACTGTGGAAAAGTCAGTGCGTTGAAATCTCTAATTTTAGAGAAGAATGGACTTTGTTTCCAAAATGTCTGCCTGTTATCGCCAACCGGGTTTGGAAATTGCGATGACTTTATGGTACCTGAGGATATTAAAGGAAATTCGATAATGATCTCTGACGATATATTGCTAAACGAGCAATGCAAAATAATCCACTTTTTTTCGTTTGGTAGACATAAAGATATAGTCTGGTTTTACCTCCATCAGACATACGCGAACGCCTTAAAGCATCATTTGGAGATTGTATTATGGAATTATGGAATTAGGATCACAGAAGGCTGAGAAATATTTATGAGTGTCATACAAGCGCAGATATGTCATATCCAAAATTTAAAGAATAATGCTAGATGTTTTGTAAAGGAGCAGACTCGGGTCCGAAACATAATTTTACGACCATTGTGAAAGATTTTGATATCGATCAATGGAGATACAGAAAAAACTTCGACCAATATGTTAGGCCGCATTACGTAAACTGTTTAGTTTCGATCGGTAGTTTGCTGAGTAGTCATGTTGGTAACAAGCGGACGTACATAAGTTTTATTACCAGGAAACGCCGTCTCAAGAATTTTACGACGCTGCATGGAAAAAGTCTGTTTTACGTAGAAAATGATATTCTTCGACTAAACACGCATTTAAGGAGGCTTATAAAAAGTTTATATAACCTGCACAGGCAACCGTATCTTATTTACGAGACATTAGTAAAAAAATATTGAATGCAACGTAAAATTACTTCATATAAAAAATTAAATAGAGATTCAGCTAAAGAAAAAAACGTTTGAGATCTGATACCGAAGAAGACGTAGAAACCAATTTCGAAACATCACAAATATGCAAGTGTGCTTGAGCAAAACGGAGATAGAGGCATCGAACATCGATCGTTTGGCATAATATAAAATATGATGATAAGAAAGA
Source organism: Platerodrilus igneus (assembly GCA_036346225.1). Classification (NCBI taxonomy): domain Eukaryota; kingdom Metazoa; phylum Arthropoda; class Insecta; order Coleoptera; family Lycidae; genus Platerodrilus; species Platerodrilus igneus. The sequence continues at coordinate 48,526 of JARFIW010000687.1, read as the reverse complement.
CCAATAGATTTTTGGAAAAATCACATTAAACAGCAGTTTCAAATTGAATAGCAAGGCACAAAATGGTTTTTACTTTTTTGGCATTAATAGATCTTGATCAGACAGGTTATGATTTTACAATAAAGAGGACACAGAAAACTATTTGGATAAGGTAAAAAAACGGGTTCGTTTTTAAAAATAAATGGTACGCCATAGGATCTGTTGACGAGGAGGGCTACTCGATCCATAACAGATAGTTTAAGAAATACGCGCACAAGCATATTGATAGCTTTTATTTGACACCCCTGATGAGTCCGTAAATCTTCGCAGCACGAAGGAGAAATAAAAAAGACAAAGAGGTAGTAATATCTAAAACCGTTTATTTAAAAAGTTACATCCCCGTTCTGTTAAATATGTATACTGCGATACCTTACGAGCATTGATTAATAGACTTATGGTAATAGTTGATCATTCCAAACAGGGACCGCAAGCGACAAAAACAAAAGGAATTATGTCAATAATGGACTATTTAAGAGTGTACAACTGAATAGGCAAACTAAACAATTGTACAGTTTCATAATGCCTATCGATCGCTCCGGACGTTCACGGTGCGAGAGTTTATCTTTCAGGCGACGCGGACCACCAAGCCCGGGGTACATTGAAAAAGTTAAAACCCCGTTTAAAGGACGATGTGGCAATCAGACACTACTATGGTGGCGAAATAACACATATACCTACCGAACTTGCATAATACAAGAACGTCTGCATATGCTTAATGCGGAAATTAAACTCGCATCGCAAGTTTAATCAATCTTAACGTATTTTATAATTGCGAATAACATAACCGTACATAACGAGAGGGCGCTTCTTCAAGCAATTTCGAGTGTCTACTAAGTTGCACTCTTTGAAAGAAAGATTATTCTCCTAAAACTCGGTTTTTACCAGTTGGAAATCCGGATAAAAACACACCTCAAATACTTAATGATGTATTTTCTACTTTTGGCTCAGTATCCATCAAGCACGAGTAAGGAAACAATTATCGAAGAATTATTTAAACCTGCTCGAAAACATTTTAAGGTGCACGTTTTACCGAAGCCTGTTAAAAGAGGCCTGATACAATTAGACATGATGGAGTTTCAGCCATACGCTCGCATCAATAGAGGTTATAGAAGAATGCTCTTATCGGGTTAGGCTGTTTTACCAAATATGGTGTCGCAAACACGGTAAGAAATAAAATCATAGACGAAGTTACCTTCACAATAAAAAAGTTCTTACGGAAAATATTACTAAATGAAAAGGGCAATCAACATTTTGCATTGAAAATCAATATGCAAACGGACATGAGCGGAGAGTTTTATAACAAAAACTTTAAGAAGCTTATACGATCGTACGAAATAAATCACTACTTTACATATTCAATTATAAAGGCGGCGATAATCAAAAGACTGATAAAGTATTAAAAAATAAACTATAGAAAAGGATGCAAGTAGGAAAAAGCTGCTTAGTGCCGGCACTTTGTGAGGATGTCAAAACATAAGGTTGCGATCCACTATTAGGCAACCCATCAAACATACAAACGCCGGAGGCATAGTATATTACTAGAGAATGAGTCATATCTTTAATTCAGGGTATATATAAGACCGCTTATGAATGTAAGGAGTTAGTCTATACTTGAATGTCTAATATAAATTATATCGTGTACAGTAAACGTAGTTGAGGTTTTGGAAGTCTCACAGTAAACATAAATGTTAAGTGCACGTGTCTAATGTACATGCAGCTTGTAGTATACATAAATGGACAAAGTGTATAATAAATAAATAGTTGTGTTAGTGTTATTAATGAACCAGACTTAAAGAAGTTAGTTTAAGAAGATATTAGTGCTTGTAAATTGATTAGTGTAATAGTGCTTCATTGTCAAGTGGACTGAAAACATCTATAAATAAGGCATATACTGTTAATTAGACTTGTGAACAGTGAGTAATAAAGACTCTTGTTATTAATTGTTTTAAATTAAAGAAACGCGGTAGCAGTAGCCCGCTTCACTGGTGTCAGGTGCGGGGTATATAGTGATTAATTTAAAAGGAAAGCACATAAGTCTAAAGACATTTAAGTAGTTTATATATGCCAGTTACAAGAAATCAAAGTAAGATGGACTCAGAAACTTTAATGAATTTCCTTAAAGATTTTAAAACTGGTATGGAAGAAAAGTTAAGCGAAAATACTGCTAAATTAGAAGAAAAGTTAAGTGAAAACGCAGTGAGGTCAGTTGAACTGGAATCAACCCTTAAAGAAAAGCTAGGTGAAAATGCTGAGAAAATAGAAGAAAAGTTAAGTAAAAATGCTAAGGAAATGGAAATTTAGTGAAAATGCTGAGAATATAGAAAGGTTAAGTAAAAATGCTGCCAAAATGGAAGAAAAGTTGAATAAAAGTACAGCCACGTTAGAACAAAGATTAATGGAAAGCCCCATTGCATTGAAAGAAGATGTCACCGAACAGGTAAAAACAGTTGAGCAAAAGTTGGACAGTAAATTGGTAAAAATGGAAGAAGAAATGATGAGGCTGCAAGGACAAGTGATTTCACTAACAACACGGCCACTTGAATGAGCAAACCAAGTTGGAAATCAGAACATTCCAGAAATAAGAATCATGGAAAGAAGCGAGTCAATACCGTCTAAATTTAAAGTGAAACCACACACATTCGATGACAAAACACCTTGGCCCACATATTTGAAACAATTTGAAGCAGCTAAGCAGACGTCACACAGGATAAGTCACAAAGTTCGGTCTGCATAATAAGAACCTGAGCAATCGCAGAACAGTATAGAAGAAATAATCAACCGTGTATTTGAAAAGCAAAAAGCGAAAAGGCTGGAAAGACAACGACCGCGGAGATGGGGTCTGCGATGCTGGAACTGCGGTGAAGTTGGTCTTATACAGAGACTCTGCACTCAACCAAAAAAACAACCGGTTGAGCAGCAGAAAAACTAAAGCAAGTCGACGTAAGGAGGCGAACGTCGACAGCACAACGTAGTGCCCCGGAGATTATCATCCGTGCTGCATCGTCGACGGGAAGTCTGGACAGCATTTATATCGATGGTAGAATTAATAGTAGGGTTGTCCGATTACTCGTGGATACAAAAGCAATAAGGACTATTATGAGACCAGATTTGGTTGGTCGTGGAAAAGTGCTACTTGTATCGGTATGTCTTCGAACGGCAAGTGGAGAGAAAATTTCGACTCACGGAGGGACTGCCGTAACGTTGGGAATTGGAGACAAATTAATTAATCATCGAGTGTTGGTAGCTGAAATTACAGAAGAAGTGATCTTGGGAATGGATCTCATGAGAGAATATGGGTTTCATGTAAACATGAAAGAAAATGTGCTTCGGGTAGATTATGATGAGATTCCATTTCAAGGTACGAGTAACCAGACGATGCTAGTTCGAATGATTTGCGATATGAAAATACCCGAGAAGGCGAAAATGATAGTAATGGGACGCCCGGATGGTACGCTCCGGGAAGGACAAGTATGCATGATGGAAGCAACTGAATCGGGAATGGGTCAGGAGGATTACTGATTGAAGAACGCTGGTAAAGTTTCGAAATGATACCGTAAGGGTGCTAAACATTAATCCCATACGGTAACCCTGAAGAAAGACATGATTGTGGAAGTTGCATTCCAGTATGTCATATTAAACGTTGTATAGACGACACGAAAGATAAACAGCCAACGGTTGCTCACAGAAATTGCTGGATATGTTGATACCTTCGTGTCAAGGATTAAACGGCGACCAACTGGGCAAGTAAAAGAACTGGTCGGACGAATTGAGGTGTGTTTGCACTGGATTATGGTGAAAAGGAAGGACGAATGTTGTGCAACATAAGATCAATACTGGAGATGCGCAACCGATAAGACAACACCCCAGGCGGCTTCTTTGGCAAAACGTAAGAAAGTACAGCAAAACCGACATGGAAGAACAAGAGTGATTGAACCTCGAATAGTCCATGGGCATCCCCGGTAGTGCTTGTCAAGAAAAAGCATGGGTCGACAAGGTTTTGTGTAGACTACCGGGGTTAAACAATGTGACAAAGAAAGACAGCTATCTTTGCCCAGAATTGATGACACCCTGGATACTCTATCCGGATCTAAATGGTTTTGACCTTGGACTTGAAAAGCGGATACTGGCAGGTGGGCTTGGAGCCAAACGATAAAGAAAAGACTGCGTTTACAATTGGAACTGGATTATGGAGTTCAAGGTCATGCCATTTGGATTATGCAATGCCCTGCTACTTTTGAACGATTAATGGAGTTGATACTACGTGGACTTTCTGGAAGACATGTCTGGTGTACCTAACGACGTGATAGTGTTAGGCCGGTTTTTGAAGAACACCTTAAGAACCTAGAGGAGATATTCCAAAGATTACGGGGCAAACCTTACATTGAGCCCCAAGAAATGTCACCTATTTGGAAAAGAGGTGAAATACCTAGGCATGTCGTTTCGGAGACCGGAATAAGAGCTGACCCTGACAAAATAAAAAGGTCAAGAGTGGCCTACACCAGCAGATATACACCAACTACGCAGTTTTCTAGGATTGTGCACATAATACCGACGTTTTATACTTGGGTTTGCAACATTGCCAAACCGTTAACAAAATTAACCGAAGATGGACAAGAATATGATTGGAATGACGACTGCCACAGTGCATTTGAACAACTGAAACGGCTACTAGTTACCGCACAATTTTGAGTTATCCACGGATGGAGGGAAATTTGTGTTGGATACCGATGCCAGTAACACAGCTATAGGAAGCGTTCTTTCTCAAGTGCAGGACGGACAAGAAAAAGTTATTGGGTATTTCAGCAAGGTCTTGTCGCGGCCAGAAAGGAACTATTGTGTGACAAGAAGGGAGCTGTTGGGTCGTCAAATCCGTAGAGCACTTTTATAAGTACTTATACGGCCGTAAATTCCTGTTAAGAACAGACCATGCTGCACTAAAATGGTAACTGCAGTTTCGAAATCCTGAAGGGCAAGTTGCAAGGTGGATAGAGCGGTTGCAGGAATATGACTTTGACACAGAACATTGTGTAGGAACTAGCCATTGAATGCAGACGCTCTGTCAAGGAGACCTTGTCCGGTAGACTGCAATCATTGTTCCAAGATGGAAAAAAAAACAAGTGTCTCCATAGAATGACGGTAACCGATGACACTTGGCACCCGAAAAAATACGAGAAGACCAGGAGAATGACGCCGAATTGGGACGTATTTTGAGTGGAAAAAGAGAACAACGACCAGCTTGGGAAGAAATTAGTATTTCAAGTAGGAGCCTGAAGGCATACTGGGCACAGTGGAACTCCTTGGTGATTGAAAATAGAATCTTGAAACGACGCCTGGAATGTGAAGACGGTACTGAGAGACTTCAAGTGATAGTGCCGAAAAGCAGAGTGGGAAGTGTTGCAGCACTTGCACGATGGTATTTCCGGAGGGCACTTTGCCGTGAAAAGAACTCTCGAAAGAGTGAGAGAAAGATTCTATTGGGTGAACTGCAAAAGAGTGAAGGAGTGGTGCCGGAAATGTGAGTTGTGTGCCTCTGCAATGGCCCGGTCACAAAACGGAAAGCCCCAATAAGACAGTATAACGTGGGAATCCTTTTGAGAGGTAGCCATTGATATAGCTGGTCCGTTTCCTGAATCAGAGAAAGGAAATAAATACATCTTGGTTGCAATATTATTTTACCAAATGGCCGGAGGCATATGCTATACCTAACCAAGAAGCCGAGACGGTTGTAGATGTACTAGTGAAGGAGTTGTTTTGTCGCTTTGGAGTTCCGTTGGAATTGCACTCCGATCAGGGTCGGAACTTCGAATCAGCGTGTTTCAAAACTTCTGCAGGCATCTTGGAATCAAAGACTAGAACCACGCCACTTCATCCGCAATCGGATGGAATGGTTAAAAGAATGAACAGGACGTTAGAAAAGTACCTAGCCAAAGTTGCTCTGAACATCAACGAGACGGGACCAATATTTGCATTTGTTCCTACTGGCGTACCGATCTTCGGTACATGATAGCACAGGTTCTCTTCCGCTTGCGTGATGTAAGGACGTGAATTACGGCTACCATGTGATCTTCAGTTGGATTTAAACCTGGAGAAGAGATCGCAGGTGAGGATTACGTTAAAGCTTCGTGAAAGATCAAATAGCATTCACGAAAACGTCCGAAAAAATATACAGGCAGCAAGCGATCGAATAAAATTACAATATGACACGAGAGCACAAGAAGGTGGTTATCAACCTGAGATTTAGTGTGGTTGTATAATCCACAAAGAAAACGTGGGTTGTCGCCAAAATTACAAAGACAATGGGAAGGCCCGTACGAAGTGATGAAAAGGATTAATGATGCAGTGTACCGGATCAGATGATCTGCTCGTGGTAAACCGAAAGTGGTACACTTTGACCGTTTAACATCCTACGCTGGCAACAACCAGGAAGACTCGTATAATGATAATGGTGTTCGACAAGTTATTAATCATGATCCAAATGTAGATTTTGTGAGCTTTATGGCGGCGTATAGTGGTTCCGCTAAGCGAGATTTGGCGTTGTTGTTGAAAAACAGCAAGATCTGTTTAGAGCACCAGAAAAGTATTCCCTTGCACATTGCGTAGCTCAAGATTTGGCAATGTCAATGGGAATAGCTGTTGTTTTCAAGAAAAAGTTTGGATGTGTAGATGAATTAGTACAGCAGCAGCCAACTGTCATGTGACATATCAAGAAATCGAGAGATGTTTAAGCATTAGTATGACCAGCATACATAACATTTTGCACGAACATTTGTGTGTTCGGAAGCTGTGTGCGCGTTGGATTCCACATTTGTTGACAGATGCTCAAAAAATGCTCATGTCGATTGGTGCCGTAAAATGATTTCAAAATACAACTGTAGTGCATCCAAAGCGGTATTCAACTTCGTTACAGGTGACGAGTCGTGGATTTATGCGTATGAGCCAGAAAGAAAAGGCCAGTCGGCAGTTTGGGTGTTTCAATGTGAAGCAAAGCCAACAAAAGTTGTTCGTTCTCGAAGCGTTAAAAAGCAAATGGTGGCGTTTTCCTTTACGAAAACCGGTCCTGTGGCAGCTGTGGCTCTCGAAAACCAAAAGACCGTTAATTCAACGTGTTATACGACCATTTGTTTGCCTGAAGTTTTCGGTAAATTGAGATAAACCAACCCAAAACGACGAATCATTTTGCATCATGACAATGCGAGTTCACACACATCACATGCAACAAACGAGTATTTGAACACACAAAAGATCGAGTTGATGGGTCATCTGTCTTACAGCCCCGGCTTGGCACCCAATTACTTCTTCTTGTTTCCAGTAAATAAAGATAAACTGCGTGGACAAGGATTTTCATCGCCCGAAGAAGCGGTTGAGGCCTTCAAAACACATATGTTAAAGCTACCATCTTCTGATTGAACAAAGTGCTTTGAAGGGTAGTTCAATCGCATGCAAAAGTGTATAGATATTAAAGGCGATTATTTTGAAAAGCAATAAAAGTATTTTTCATCAAATTCATTTCTTTATTCTTGCTATTCTCAATACATAAATAGTGTCGCTTCTATTAACTATAAACATTTAAAAAGTATTACACCAATAACATGTTGAAGATGTAGCAGTAAGTTAATGTTACTACAATAATCTTTTGGTACATCACCACTGAAGCATTTCTAAAATATCACAAAAACAATATTTTAGGTATGTTGCTGTTACAACATAGTGTTGTTATTCTAATTAGGGATGTTTAAAAAATTATGATAATGTGGCAGGACTATTTACATAGTAACCATATTAAGGTCACATGCATGCTACTAATGTAAAACATCACAACATCACAGGAAGATGTTAATTAAATTTATTTAAAATATTTTGTTTGGTGGGAAGAAAGTAAATACTTTCCCGCTTACTAAATGATCACTTTAATAGTGTATTGTACTTGCTGCATTGCTTTTACTAAATAATTGCTGATTAATTATGCTCTCACAGCATACCAAAACAAAAAAGAAAGTCACAAACTGATGGCTGAAATATTTAGACATTGCTAGTTTTTAATCAATACAATGAAGAGCTTGCTTGTTTAGATTTAAAAAATCACAAATTTATTACACATTCCCTGAAAGTCCCAAGCAATCACAAATATCTTGAAGGTGATATAATTTTATAAACAGTATCACGCGTTTGACAAGAAACTATCTGCCAATTTACAAGTCAGAGTTTAATGACTTGTAAGATGAGTCGGTATACAAATATAAAAAAATTAAAAACAGTTATTTCAAAGTTAAATCCATTTTTTCGTTGTGCATACCACTGTTTGATTTTAATTATTATTTGGAACGTGCAATCAAATGTGCACTTCAGAAAAATAGAATGTGCACTTTCATAAAACTAATTAAAATCATGAAAAATAAATATGAATACTGTTACGACACGAGTAGGAATATGTATATGTACAAACATTTGATTGAGACGGCCTGCGTGCCACTATCAGTCTCGCCCCACCTCTGGGCAGTGTTAAAGCCAGGAGAAGTTGTTAGACCGCGAAAGAGTGAGCATTTAAATTGTAACATTGGTGTTCAGTTATTAATAAATTCATTATTATTTTTGTATGTCAGTGTTATCAATCACAGCAAGCTTCGTAAGCTTCTCGATATACAGTCCACTCCTCTGGCTTGCATTACATCGGTAGTGTGAAGGCAACTCGTTTAAATTAGGTCTACCGTGACCTCCTCGTTCAACAAACATTTCTTTTCACGTACACGCGGTTGTGAATGTGATCATACCGTTGATTACTTCCAACCACTCAATCTCGAACCACTGAGCTACATTCTCGAAACACGAACATTTATTGGTCCATCTATGCAGGATCGTAACTTTTGTGGCCGCCTGTTTGTTTAATCATCTATCAAAAAACTTAGAAAATCTAACAATAATTAGTGCGTCTATTGCTAACTCGCTCTCGTATATGCGAATTCATATGGTGCTATCGTGCTTCAATGTATCGCATATGGTAACAAACATTCTAATCGGGCTGGAAGTGAAGCTTATCTTCACAGTCTAATATCCTCAGGTAAACCAGTGCAACAAATACTCGAAAACATTCTGGTTTGAAGTTGTTCCGTCCTCTTCTTACATTAGAGCGAGGAAGAAAACACGATTTCGAAACAAGCTACAAGGGCAACGTACAATCATTAGAACTTGTAGATAGCGGCGATTCACGATACACGCCGAAATTTCTCGATCGCAACAACCCTAGTGGAAGGAGGTCAACTACTTTTATCAGGTGCTTTGTGTTTGCATTGGTTCAACCTGTAGTTCGAACTTGAATACAGGTAAATCAATCTTGCCTACGATAAAGGTCATTACACTGTTGTTATTTCACCCTTTCCTTTAAATTAAACCCGTTTTCATTCATTATAATACTTCAACATCATGGCACAAAATCCAGATTTGGATTTAGTTCACAGACAAATTAAGAAATACAAAATTAAACGTTCTTATCTAAAGCGCTCGCTTACGATTCTTGAAAAATATTTATCGGAAGGAATTTGCCGGGAAACCCAATAAAAAGCTTGGCGACAATTTGATACATGTAGTAAATTAATTGACGAACTTGAATCTTATTTACAAAAAATTTACAATCTTGATTTTGATGTAGAATTTCAAGATTTATTTAATGAACAAATGGAAACTGATACGATGTTTTCTACGTTACAAGCTAAAATCAACGCGTTAAATATTAATAAACCAGAATAAAAACCTGTTGTTCCTCAACCAGAAATTAATCCCAATACGTCTGTTAATCGATCTGTAGCAGCGAGGTTACCGGTTTTAAATCTCTTTATTTTTCAGGAAAATTTGAAGAATACTTCCGTTTATTCAGGTATTTGATTCTTTGATAAGTTCAGACCCTTTATTAAGTCCCTTGGACAAATTACAGTACTTGATAGGATGTTTAAAATCGGAAGCAGCAGAAACTATAAAGTATTTTGAAATTAGGCCTGAAAATTACGAAAACGGAAACAAATCTTACGTGATCGATATGAAAATGAAAGAGTTATTGATACAAATCACATTCGTTCAATTTTGAACTGCCTGCCTTACATAAAGGGTCTTATCAGGGACTACGTAATATTTTAGATATTGCCTCGCAACATTTAAGGTCTTTTACTGCCATGGGAGATCTGTTGATAAATGGGACGATATATTAGTTTATCTAATAACCTCGAAACTTCCACTTACAACGCGAGTTATGTATCCCCAATTACCTATATATTGATATATTTAATCTAATAGGAATTATTAGAAATTATTAAGTAAAAGTATAAGTTCAATGTAACATTGTAACACAAGGATAACCCAGAGAGGTTATCGACAGTTCATGAGAACGGACATGCAACTTTGCATCCGTGAGGGCAGTGATACTGCAGGTGGCAGGTCACAGGCGGTCAACAGACCGCAATTACTTAGAATTAAGATTGATACATTGTAACAAAGTGTAAAGCAGACATGAGATCTGCAAGTTCCCACAAGCCGTGTGAGGGGCAGGTTATTATAAAAAGCCCGGGAGCTCAATGCCCGGCAGTCAGTCTGAGTTTACAGCTTTTGCATTGTTGTCTACCTAGACTACTTGCCCAGTACAATTAATTATTTTTATTAAAGTTATTATGAACCAGCTATTCTAAATTTCATTGTAATTTCTGTTTAACTTATTAAATTAAATTTGTTAAAGTGTCGAAGTTTTTTAAAAACCAGCTCAAAGGCCCGAACTTTAACTGGCGCAGTCGTAACGGATGTCAAAAGGGCACTGAAAATCCAAAATCGGAAGATTGGTGACCAAGAATTTTAATACGAAATTTTGGCAGAACCCAAACCAAGTTGGAGGAAGAACAAGAATAGTCTAAATCCAACAAACAAACCAAGGTGGACAAGATACAGCATCGATCGAACCCACCAAAGAAACAGATGAAATTAATGTAAGTTCATTTCCATACCTTTTTTAACCAGAAACTAAATTGATATATGCTAGTATTATAATTATTGATTACCATTTACTATTCTTGTTTTATGAATTTTATTTTATGAATATTGTTTTGAAAATAATTACAAAGTGAATTATTTCCAAAAAAACGAGACCTTATTTTAAGAAAGTATTAACCTATGAGACGAATGTTAAAGAGATATTTTTTTCTTTAAAAGCAAATGAGACTTGAATTTAAAGAGATTTTCTTTTAAAAGTAAATGAGAATTGATATTAAGAGATTCTTACCACAATTATTAGAACGAAAATAATCCAAAAATAAACGGGCGCACATTCACTAACACCAAAATAAGAAACATTAACCAGCGCGATTCAAAAGCACGTTTTCAATCCGGTAAAATAAAAACACAGAACGCAAAATTAATTTCAAAGCTAAAGCTAATCTTTTAAAGCAATCACAAAAACGATTATTTAAAATACTGACCTCTATAAAACTCTATGAACCACAGCAAGAACATTCTGCATTAACTAAAACTACGGTAACCTAAAACCACTGTAATCTAAAACGCCATAAAAGAAAGCAAGAAGCATCCTTTATTACACATTTAAAACCTTAGAGAAAATCGCTTTTAGAATCTTGCATAGTATAAAGCAACGCAATTTGCATTATTAAATCAATCATAAAAGCGCATGAAAATTACACCACAACGAGCTATAAATAAATTGCAGTACAAACACAGTATAAAATCTAAACGTCTTTCAATTAACTAATCAGCATTTATAAAGTGCATTATTCCAATACGAATACAGAATAACGCTAAACGTTATCATACACTCATAATTGTAACCTGAAAACTTACATTACGGGAGATTCAATTACAAGTCATCACCGAGATATCTAAAAATAAATAGACGTAACACTTTATGCAAGCAGTTAGCAATTACAGAAGGAAGTATCTAATTTCTATTAACACTTGTAATGTTAATAATCGCAACAAGTATAGTCGTATGTACGCAATTATTACAAAGTAACAAAGATTACATCCTTTAGTATTTAATTTCAACAATAAAGTGCAGAAGTAATTAACCTCAAGTCATAATTACGCAACTCAGTAAAACCCACGGAAATAGTATTAATTACAAAGTAACAGAATTTAACTAAAACAACGCTAAGCGAGAATAAATCCATCCATTTCAGATTCCTTAAGAAGCAGAAACTCAAGACAAATTAAAAGCTGCATAAAAACAAAAATCCAAGACTACGGTAATTAATTCAACGTTATTGAATACAAATCTCACGAGTACATCACCGCACTGTGTAATAAGCACAAGTAACAGCGACTTCGATTCTAAAAATAACCAGACGCAGTCTAAACTTAAAATTAATAAATCCAAACCAAAATTAATATTACAAGTACGAAATTAATCTCAATTTTTACCAAATTTTTACTTACCCAATCTAAACTAAAATTAACAAATCCTGACCAAAAATAACGCTGAAAATAGCAAAATAGATCTCAATCTCTACAAAATATGAAATTACCTAATCTAATTGAAAAACTAATAAACCCAAACCGAAATTAACGTTTCAAATAGGAAAATCATCCCCAATTTTACAAAATTTAAAATTATTCAATCTAAAAGGAAAATTAAAAACCAAAAGCAAAGTTAACATCACAAATAGCAAAACCAACCCCAATTTTTACAAAATTCAAAATTATTCAATCCAAAAAAATTAATACATCCCAAGCATAATTAACGCTTTAAATAGCAAAACAACCCCAATTTCTACAAAATTTGAAATTTTACAACCCAAACGGAAAATTAGTAAATCTGAAGCGAAAATAACAATACAAATAGCGAAATAAAGCTTAATTCAAAAAAAAAAATTTTTTTAAAATTTCCCAAAATCGAAAACAACCCTTAACCAACATGAGTAACACAGACATGCGACTCTATTTGGAGACAATACAGATATTTGATGGCACGAAGCCCATCTCTCAAATTCATTGGAGCATCTGAAATGTTCCTAAAACCTTCTACAAACCCGGAGATGACCAAAGAAATTCATGCTTATACGCTTGGTAATAAGTAAACTAACCGGAAGGGCACTAACCTTAATCGCCAGTAGGGACGATTTACAAGAATGGGAACAATTTAAACAGCTACTAATTGCATATTTTGGAGACCAACGTAACATAAAATGCCTAACGAGACCTAATAAACCTTAGAATGGAACACAACCAATTCCCTTACCAATTCGGGATGAAATGCCAAGACGTGAGAAGTTTAATTTTAACAAAATTAAAATCGAAGGACCCGATCAAAACGTTAGACATTTAAAAACAAAATGTATGACGAAATGGCACTAGACACATACATAAACGCTTTACCAGAACGACTATCGGATAAAATCAGATTCCAACGACCCCAAAATCTAGAGGAAGCTAGGAACCTAGTCATAGAAGAAGAAAATGTAATGTATTACCGCAACAGACTATACAACCCCAACGCGAATAAAAGTTATTCACCAATAAAACCATACAAGCCACAAGACAAACAATCCCTCAACAAAAATTCACACCCTTTAACGCACAAACAAATCAACCGCGAAGTAATAACTCAAGTTTTAACAATACAAATTTTAATAATCAATATAAAAATTTTTCAAGACCAACATTCAACCCAACTTTTACGAAACCCGCATTCCAACCAAGATTTAATCAAAACTTAAACCAACAAAGACCGGCATTCAACGCAAACCCCAATAGAAATACACCAATGACTAATAATCATAACAACCCTAATAATTATTATAAACCAACACCAATGGATACCTCATCTGGTAACACCAGACAACATACAAAATAACACATATCCGACCAAACCCTCATCAGAAACGTAATTTTACATCGGAAGAATTATTCCATCAAGAAATAGAAAAATTTGATACTGACCAGAATAATTACATTGAGACACCTACGAACAATGAATCAAACCATGCAGAAACTTACGAACGTGACGAACAATACGAAACTTACGAGGAGTACGACGAAGAAAACTCGAACTCAAATTTTCAAATGGACCCATTCATAGACAACCAAACTTAATAAACTTAAATAATATAAATCACTTAGTATTACCATACATAGAAATACCCACGCCAAATTCAAACTATTAATCGACACCGGATCATCAAAACATTAATTAGCCCCAGAACCGTAAAAAACATTATTTAGATTATGTAGAAAGAGAACCATTTAAAATTAAAACAGCTCATCAAACAACACTACACCAATTCGTAGCAAATATACCCTTACCGAGAACATTTAATGTTAAATGAAACATAAATTTTGTGTATTCGAATTTAACGACAAATATGACGGATTAATCGGAATGGACCTTCTAAGAAAATTAGAGCCAACATTGACATTAAAAATCGCTTATTAAGGACAAAATACGGAAAATCCCAATTAAATTTCAAAACACACAAATTGAACAAAAATACACTATAGAACCCCGAACGGAAAGAAAAATAAAAATCCCAGTAAAATCTAACAAAAATTTAGGAATAATAAATCATATGACATTTCAACAAGGAGTAGAAACCCCAACTGCCTTAGTTCAAATAGAAGATAATTTTGCAACCACAACAATACTAAACTCAAACGACTACCCGTAGAATTATCATTGACCGACCCAATTAACGTAGAAGAACTAAATTTTAACGAAATGGAAATAGACGAAAATTTGAAAACGATTACAACCCCAATAGAACATGATGAAATGTTAAAGAAAATTTAACTAACATCCGCTTTAATACCGATATCAATCAAGAAGAAGAAAGAGCAATTAAAACTTATGTTTTGAATACCGAGACATATTCCATTGCGAAGGAATACCATTAACATTCACCAACACAGTAAAACATAATATCGAGTTAACAGACAATAAACCAATCTTTACAAAAGCATATAGACTACCTCATGCAAGCCAAGAAGAAGCTGACAGACAAGTAGCAGACTTATTAGACCAAGACATAATCCAGCACTCCAATTCACCATGGAGCAGCCCCGTGTTAATAGTACCTAAGAAATTAGACGCAACCGGAAAAAGAAAGTACAGAATGGTAATAGATTATAGAAAGTTAAATGAAAAAACGGTAGATGACAAATATCCACTACCAAATATTACCGAAATTTTAGACAAATTAGGCAAATGCCAATATTTTTCAACATTAGACCTAGCATCAGGATACCATCAGGTAGAGATGGAAGAAAAAGACATATCAAAAACAGCCTTCAGCACACCTAGAGGACATTACGAGTACAAACAAATGCCATTTGGATTAAAGAACGCACCCGCTACTTTCCAGAGAGTCATGGACAATATACTACGAGGAATACACAATGAAAAATGCCTTGTATACCTTGACGACATCATAGTTTATTCTACATCATTGGTAGAACACATAGAAAGATTGAAAGAAGTATTCGAAAGACTTAGACAAGCACATTTTAAAGTACAATTAGACAAAAGTGAATTCTTACAAAAAGAAGTATCATTTTTAGGACATGTAATAACACCCCAAGGAGTAATGCCAAATCCAGACAAAACAAATGCAGTTCTAAATTACCCATTACCAAAGACAACCAAAGAAATTAAAGGATTTCTAGGACTTAGTGGTTACTATCCAAATTCATTAAAGGTTACGCTCAGATAACCAAACCCTGACAAACTGTTTAAAAAGGAAACAAAATTGAACACAACCCGGAATTTATTAAAGCCGTAGACAAAATTAAAACATATTAACGAATCACCCTGTATTAGAATACCCAGCTTTACAAAACCATTTATACTGACGACAGACGCATCGAATGTAGCATTAGGCGCAGTATTGAGCCAAGGAAAAGTAGGTAGCGATAAACCTATCAGCTACGCATCCAGAACCCTAATGAAACCGAACAAAAATAGTACCATAGAAAAAATTATTAGCCATAATTTGGGCAACAAAATATTTTAGACCTTACTTATACGGAAGAAAATTTTACATATATACCGATCATAGACCACTAGTATGGTTATGCAAACTGAAAGAACCGAATTCAAAATTACAAAGATGGAGAATCAGACTCGAAGAGTATGATTACGAAATTATATATAAAAAGGGAATTTATAACAACAACGCAGACGCTTTAAGTAGAATTCAACTCAATGCATTAGAAACTGAATCCATTATAGGAAACGTAGACGAAGCAGAAATAAGGGAAGATCCAGACGAGATCGACACAATACATTCGACACAAAACGAAGAACCAAAAAACGCGATTAAAATCTTAAACGAAGCAATCGATATGAAACCAACCAATTTATAATAACAGAAGTTTTAAATAACCTCAATCCAGTAAAATATACAAAAGTAGATAACAAAAAGATATATCAAATTCAAATAACAAAAGATGACAACGAGGAACAAATAATTAAAATTCTAAAAGAATACACCCCCGAGAAAAAACGATTTTATTTTTATTTCAACACCGAACATTTATACCAAAGATTTTCAGAATTATACATTAAACTATTCAACAACTCTGGACCTGAACTCATCAGATGTACTCAAAAACTAATAACACTAGACGACCCTGACGAAATAAACGATGTAATTAGAAATCAACACGAAGGAAAAACCAACCATCGTAGAATTAACGAAACTATAAAGCAACTTGTAAGACGTTATTATTTTAAAGACATGAAGGAATTGACCACAGATTTTATTAACCAATGCGAACTATGTGACAGAGCGAAATACGATAGGAAACCCCCAAAGATACCCTTAATGTTAACCAAAACACCCGACAAACCATTTCAAAACTACATGCCGATACTCTAGTAGTAGAAGGCAAAAACTATCTAACAATTGTTGACGCATTTACAAAATAGGCCAACAATACCAATCACATCCAAAATAGCATTGACGTGACCCAAGGATTTTACAATATTTCACATTTTACGGAACACCCGAATCAATCACTTTAGACAATGGTAGCGAATTTAAAAACGAGACAATACAAAACACTTTAGAACTCCACAAAAAAAAATTCATTTCATAACGGAAAACCACCCTGAATCAAACGGACTAATCGAACGATTACATTTAACCCTGTTAGAACAAATTCGATTATTAAGAATAAATTATAAAAAGGAACAAATAACCAATTTAATGTCATACGCACTAATCGCCTATAATAACACAATTCACTCATCAACAAATTTTACACCCTTAGAATTAACCTTAGGACATTCAGATTCACGAAATCCCTATGACATACACTACAACAAAGAAGTATATCAACAATATGCGAAAGATCACAAACAAAAAACTAAAATAACTTATGACAAAGTAAAAGATAAATTAGAAAACGATAAGGAACGTATCACCACAACCCGAAATAAAAATACCGACTCAAATAAATTTTCAATAGGACAAACCGTGTATGAGAAAAACTTTCAAAGCAAGCGACACAAAACAGCACCCAGAAATTTAGGACCATTTAAAATTAAGAAAATATCAGATAAAACATAGCAGTAGTAGACAACGGTAAAATAACAAAGTACATTCATTTGAAAAACCTAAGACACCCTGTAATTTCAGATGGGGAATCATCACCCTTACCGTCAACCTCCACCCAGGTAGAACGGACAACCAAGTAATAATAGAAGATATAAAAAACAACCCCGGTATACTACCAATTAAATTAGGCAGTATGCAAAACACGATCGACTATTGGACATTTGCACAAAAATTCGACCTAACGGAATTAAAACAAGAATTTCAAACAATCACAGAAAAATATGACCGAGTAAAACAATCAATGGAAAGAATACGCAATAGAAATGATGAATTACAACAGTATAATAGAAAGCATTTTAAGAAACATAGAAGATAAACTTAATAGACTAATACCCAACGAACAAACTACGAGACGAAAAAGAGGACTAATCAACGGATTAGGTAACATAATAAAAGCTATCACAGGCAATTTAGATAACCAAAACGCAGAACGTTATGACAACACAATACAACAATTAATTAATAATCAAAACGACATAAAACCATAATCAGCCCAATTATCGTTAACCCAATCAACGATTATAAAGTTCAACGAAACATTGAGAAAGTTAGTAATAGATCAGAACAGTATAGCCAACCGAATGCAAACCCTTGAAACCACCATGCAAACTACCTCGTTAGGCATGCGAGATTTAATTAGATTTAATACAATATTTACTCAAATAATATCCACCCTTACTTTAATGCAACAAATTTTAGCAACGTTAGAAAACGCAGTAACACTTGCAAAATTAAATACCCTACACTCTAGTATTATTGAACCAACCGATTTATTAAACGAATTAATAAGAATTAGATCATTTATAATTAACAGTAAATTACCTTTTGATGTAACAGAATCGAACATTCTAATATTTGAAAAAATAGCTATAGTAAAAGGCTACATTAAGAATAACGAAATAATATTTTTAATAGAAATCCCGATAGTAGAAAGTAACAATTATCAATATTATCATTTATTTGCTTTTCCAACGAAAGTTACTAGCACATACCAAGTAATCATACCCAAAACCAAATTCCTATCCCTAAATGAACTGAGATATGGTTATACAAACGAAAAATGTACTGAAGTAACACCAAACCAATATTTATGTCAATCGATGACGACAACAACCATTCAAGAAGACAGCCCTTGTGAAGTACAACTATTAAAATTCTCAAATCATTACGAAAACTGTGAATCCAAACAAGTGCAAATAACTAACATGAAAATTCAAAAAGTTACACAGATAACAAATGGATAGCCATTTTCCCAACAGAAGTAATAGCAACCATCCACTGCAACCAAGATGAAAATAACCAAGCATTAATCGGAAGCAAACTAATTACCCTCAAAGAAGATTGTTATGTGAAATTGAAAGAAGAAGTAATCAGAGTTTATCAAGATCCCATAGCAACAAAGAAACTTGCAAACCTACCGGAACTACAGTTCAAGATACAACCAGAAGACGAAGAATTAATCAAGAAACCTATGAAGCTAGAGCATCTAGACTTAGACGATCTCAACCACGCCGTGAAATTAGTGGAAAGTTATAAAGAACAATTAAGTGAACTCAAAACGCCAAAGTTACATGAATTTGAATAATGAATTTTATGTATTTAAAAATTAAGAAAAACCTTAATTTTTCATTTACGGTGGGAGGAGTTATGTATCCCCCAATTACCTATATATTGATATATTGAATCTAATAGGAATTATTAGAAATTATTTAAAAGTATAAGTTCAATGCAACATTGTAACACAAGGATAACCCAAGAGGTTATCGACAGTTCATGAGAACGGACATGCAACTTTGCATCCGTGAGGGCAGTGATACTGCAGGTGGCAGGTCACAGGCGGTCAACAGACCGCAATTACTTAGAATTAAGATTGATACATTGTAACAAAGTGTAAAGCAGACATGAGATCTGCAAGTTCCCACAAGCCGTGTGAGGGGCAGGTTATTATAAAAAGCCCGGGAGCTCAATGCCCGGCAGTCAGTCTGAGTTTACAGCTTTTGCATTGTTGTCTACCTAGACTACTCGCCCAGTACAATTAATTATTTTTTATTAAAGTTATTATGAACCAGCTATTCTAAATTTCATTGTAATTTCTGTTTAACTTATTAAATTAAATTTGTTAAAGTGTCGAAGTTTTTTTAAAAAAACACAGCTCCAAAGACCCGAACTTTAACTCGCGTAGTGAATGGGAAAATAAATTAACGTCCACAAATGTACCTACATATAAAATGTTATCTGACTTTTTAACACAAAAATGTCGCGCTCTAAATGCGATAAATTCTCGTGAAGCTAGCGATAACACTAGTTTCAAACGATAATTCACAAAAAATAATTACAAGCCTGCGTCTTGCAGTTTGACTCTAAACAAACCAAGTAATTGTAATTATTGCACAGAAAGTAATCACTTTACAAATCAGTGCTCGAATCTTTTAAAACTTTCTGTCGAATCTCGTATTGAAAACGTTCGTAAAAAGCGTTTATGACTCAATTGCCTTAGGCCAGGTCACCCTGTGTCCAATTGCAAGTCCTCTAGATGTCGAAAATGTGGGGCCTTGCACAAAACAATTCTGCATTTAGATAAGGTGAATGCTAACGGTAATACTCGTAAGCCACCTTCACAGGAAGCTAATCGCGAAGCTCCTTTAAACTCGAATCATTCTGAGTGTGCTTCTAATGGCCAGAGTCCTCAAGATGAAATTCACGTATTACACGCAATACAAAATCCGTGTAATATTGTATTATCTACTTGTTTAATCGAAGTAAGAGATTATACAGGATGTTATCAAAATGCAAGAGCTATACTAGACTCTGCTTCGCAAATAAATATTATCACTACTGATTTAGCAAAAAAACTAGGTCTTCCTGCAAACAAAATAAATCTGCCAATCACGGGCATTAGTGATAACACCACGAACTCGAAGTCAGTTATCAAGGCTAACGTACGCTCAAAATACACAAAATTCGAACTCGATTTAGAATTTTTTGTGTTGAATAAAATATCTTCTAATTTACCCATAAAATCGATTGGTGCAAATTTAATGGATGTTCCGCCCAATTTGCAACTCGCTGATCCTGAATTCAATAAATCTCGAAGGGTAGATATTTTAATAGGTGCTCAAGTATTTTATCGTTTACTGAGCATTGGTCAAATACGTTATAGTAACGACAAGGTTACTTTACAAAACTCGGTCTTTGGATGGTTGATTTCGGGAATCGTCCCAAATCAATACGCTTATCCCGCTGTATGTAATTTAAATACATTACACCAGTTAGACAAAAACATTGCACAATTTTGGGAAGTCGAACACATTCCTGAAATTCCAATTAAATCTCAAGAACAATCAGAATGTGAAAAACATTTTGAAAACACAATTACGCGCGACAGTTGTGGCAGATTTGTGGCATCCTTGTCTTGAAAATCTAGCCCAGAAGCATTAGGTGATTCGCTAGAAATCGCCAAAAAACGGTTTCTTAACCTCGAACAGAAATTAACAAAAAATTCCGAGATCGCAAGGAACTATCGTGATTTCATGCAAGAATATTTACAGCTCGGCCATATGGCAGAAATTGGTAATATTGATGATTGCAACAGCAATGGTTATTTTTTACCGCATCACGCAGTGTATAAAAATGAGTGGTTTTTGATGCGTCATGTAAAACTACTCCAGGGATGTCGCTGAACGACATTTTAATGATAGGTCCCGTAATACGAAATGACTTATTTAGCATTCTAATCCGTTTTAGGTTCTATAAATACATAATGAACTCTGACATTTCCAAAATGTACAGACAAGTTTTAATCGATCCACACGATACTCCATATCAAAAAATATTATATTGATTCTCTCCTGATGACAAAATTAAAATCTTTGAATTAAAAACGCTTACATATGGGACACGCCCCGCTTCTTTCATAGCTACAAGGTGTTTGCTTGAGCTCGCGAAACCCTTTGAATTTTCGAACCCCGAATTATATAGGGTAATTACAAATGATTTTTACGTAGACGACCTAATTACGGGTAGTAAGGACGAAACAAAATTATTACAATTACGCGATAATATTTTAAGTGTTTTTGCTGCAGGTTATTTTCCATTGCGAAAATGGAACTCGAATAATACAAATCTTTTGAAGGACATCGAGTCCGATCAAGAAAACTTGGTTATAAAATGCAAAGATGGCGAGAGTTTTAAAACTTTGGGTATCTTTTGGTCTCCCATCTCCGACACTATACAGTATAGTACTCAACTAAACTGCAGTAAAACTCAAATTACAAAACGTATGATTCTTAGTCATATTGCGAAAATCTTTGACCCTCTAGGATTACTTGGTCCTATAATCACGATTTCCAAACTGATCATGCAAGATCTTTGGAAAATTAAATCGGGTTGGAATGAAGTTGTGCCACCTGATCTCCTTAATCGATGGATAGCGTTTTCATCGAGTTTAACTGATATTTCTAAAATTTTTATACCACGAAAACTTATTTTTAACAATGATTCCTGCATTGAGCTTCATTGTTTTGCTGATGCCAGCGAACGTGCTTATGGTGCGTGTATTTATGTCAGAGAAATAACCTCTGATAATTTAATAAATTGTGCTATTCTGTGTGCAAAGTCACGTGTAGCTCCTCTAAAAACTATAAGCTTACCTCGTCTTGAACTCTGTGCTGCTTGTCTGTTGCTTGCACAGTAGTAGAAAAAATTCGAACGGTTTCCAACACAAAATTTTTGTGTGTTAGTTATTATACTGATTCTACCATCGCGTTATCTTGAATAAAATCGTGTCCAAGTCGTTGGAAGGCTTTCGTAGCGAATAGAACTACAGAAATAAAAAACATTTCTGACGCAAATTCCTGGTATCATGTTGATACTCATTCTAATCCCGCTGACATAATTTCAAGGGGTTGTATGCCCTTAGAATTATGTAACAACAAACTTTGGTTCAATGGGCCCAAGTTTTTATTCGATGTGAATTTCAAACCTAAAATATTTAACACGAAAAACCATATAAATTTACCGGAAATCAAGGTGCTCGTTACAAATGTTAATTTTTCAATGAAGAATTAATTGCTTTCACAAGTAATATCTTTACGAAATATTCTAGCTTTACTAAACTAATTAGAATAATCGCCACTTGCAAAAGATTTATTTTTAATTGCAAAAATAGATCTAACAAAATCATTACAGAATTATTTGTGAATGAGCCGAAATGATTTTAATTAAACTCGGCCAAAAAATTAATTTTGGTAACGAAATTAAATCTTTAAAAAATTCTCAAGTTATAACTAATCATTCAAAAATTCTATCTTTGAATCCTTTCTTAGATAAAAATCAAATTTTACGCGTAGGAGGACGCTTACGTCACTCTAACTTAAAATACGATAATAAACACCCCATTTTAATAGCAAAGGGTTCGCTTAGCGATTTAATTATTTTAAACGCACATAAAAAGAGTTTGCATAGTGGTATGCAAGGTACGCTAGCAACAACTCGCTTGAAATATTGGCCCTTATCGGGCAGAAATTTAGTAAAAAAGGTTATACGAAATTGTGTTCTTTGTTTTAGACACAACCCTCTCAGATCTCAACCTAAAATGGCAGATTTACCTGCCTCTCGTTTAGCGCCTAATCAAAGGGCATTTACCAGGCTTGGTACGGATTTCTTTGGACCATTTTTTATTAAAGAAGGTTCACGTACCTCACGGAAAATTATAAATGCATACGGATGCGTATTTGTGTATGCATGAACACGAAGGCGGTTCATTGTGAACTCGTGGAAAATTTGACTTCAGAAGCGTTTATCGCTGCACTCAAACGATTTGTTGGCAGACGAGGCATTCCAGCTGAAATATTTTGTGATAACGGAACTAATTATGTAGGCGCAGCCAACGAATTACAAAATATTGTTAATTTTTTAACTGATAAAACGGCACAAAATGCGATTCTCAGAGATACAGTTTCTCAGAATATTAAATTTATATTTAATGTTCCCATAGGCCCTCACATGGGAGGTTTATGGGAGGCGGCGGTTAAGTCTTTCAAAAAACACATCTTTAAAATTGCTTCTAATGCCCATTTAACCTTCACAGAATTAAACACATTGCTGATTGAAGTTGAAAGTATATTAAACTCCCGTCCGTTGATTCCTCTATCTGATGATCCGTCTGACCTTGATTATATTACTCCTGGACATTTCTTGATTAACGACAATCTAAAGGCGATACCTGAACTTGACTTATCGCAAGAAAAGGTCAATCGACTTTCTCGATGGCAGTTCGTACAACTGCTCCAACAAAACTTTTGGTCGAAATGGACTAAAGAGTACTTACAAGAATTACAAAAGCGTAACAAATGGCATTCATCTACCAGAGCATCATTATGTCCTGGTCGACTCGTCATTATTTCTGAAGATAACGTTCCTTCTAGAATGTGGAAGTTGGGACGTGTAACTGAAGTTCATCCCGGACGCGACAGTGAAATTCGTGTCGCTAGTGTCAAAACGGTGAGTGGGGTCATTAAAAGACCCGTTGTGAAATTGTGTGTTTTGCCTATCGAGAGGCAAGAAGTTTAAAATCTAGTTGCTCGGCGCAACGTCTGTAGTAGTAGCAATGTGCTATTTGTTGTGTATTAGTTATTAAAACTTATAACCTATATTTGTAATTCTTCTAAACCTAAATGTATTGTGAAATATTTACAATTATTTACATTATGTACACGTTCGTTAAATACGTTTGTCAATATGTACGATTCTTATTCTGTTTAAATTACTAATTTCAAGGGAGGCGGCTTATGTTACGACACGAGTAGGAATATGTATATGTACAAACATTTGATTGAGACGGCCTGCGTGTCACTATCAGTCTCGCCCCACCTCTGGGCAGTGTTAAAGCCAGGAGAAGTTGTTAGACCGCGAAAGAGTGAGCATTTAAAAGACGCGCTCCCGCAATTGTAAATTGTAACATTGGTGTTCAGTTATTAATAAATTCATTATTATTTTTGTATGTCAGTGTTATCAATCACAGCAAGCTTCGTAAGCTTCTCGATATACAGTCCACTCTTCTGGCTTGCATTACATTGGTAGTGTGAAGGCAACTCGTTTAAATTAGGTCTACCGTAACCTCCTCGTTCAACAAACATTTCTTTTCACGTACACGAGGTTGTGAATGTGATCATACCGTTGATTACTTCCAACCACTCAATCTCGAACCACTGAGCTACATTCTCGAAACACGAACAAATACCATGATCACCTATTTCTCCTAATTGCAACAGATTTTAATTTTAGTTAACTAAGTTAAACCTTTAGTTACAAACGACAATAAGAATTTGTTTTGAGGTTAAAGGATTCAAAATTTGAAATACATTCAATTAGCATAAAAATATTTATATTACTGCTTAGATACCAGTCATAGCATCAACTAATATTTTGTCATATTTATTTAATATTGGTGCCTTATTTCTTGCAGATTGAAATTTTTTTAAGGCCATTATCTTTATGCCAAAGAGTTTTGTCTTGCAAAGTTAATAAATTTTTCATCTTCTCAATTTGCCATCATATTAACCTTTTTTCGTCAGAAATATGAATAATATTTAACAAAAACCTTTGCTATTCACCTATTAACTAATTGGCCAATTCAATATGTGAAAAATTGGTATGTTCACATGTCGAATATTTTATAACAATGTGTTTTAATAAATAATGTTTTAGGTAGTTTAAAATGTTTGGTAGATGACAATACCTTGGTATTATGTAATACAATATACTCAGTGCTTTACCAATTACATAGTAAAGCACTGTGCCAGGTTTATTAAGAGAACTGTTTTATCTTATATCTTATATGATAAAATAAATAGCTTGACTTTATACTACTTTATAAAATGAATCTTCAGGGACTATTTGAATAAGAACTTAACTAACTTATTAACTCATATATTTCATTATTATTATCGTGATTCATGCCTTCACTATGTCAAAACCCAACTGCCTCCATCACGCTGCAGTAAACTTCTATACCAACATGCTTATTTTAACTAACCAACTTTAACTAATTTATTATAGAATCTGCAACTTACAGATTTAATCTATTAGGCGGTCTGATAATTTGCCCTCTGCACCCCATTGTTTACACAGTCGTTTGCTGATACTGCAGGTTCTACTTCCTCCTGGTTGTCTACATCATTATATCACCGATATAACTTCTTTAGAAACAAGCCGTACCTTCTATATGTTTTACCTATAGTTTTATATGTATCTCATTGGGTGAAGTTTTAATTTTCTGACTATTATTCTTTCTTTCCAAGCTTTATCATACGCATCTTTAATTAAAACCCTTTCATTCGTTCTAAATTCTGCACTTTATTCAGGCTAGATGGATTATAATATTACGATTGTTTAACTTAATTTTTTATTATTATGCCTCTAATATTTTGCATTCTTCTCCGCACCTCCTGTAATGGAGTATTTGGCGTAAGGCAGCTACGTAGTTTTCCAACCATTATTATTTTCCTGATCGCTTTTTTTAATTCGATCATGTTGTTAGTGGTGTGGCTGGATTCACTATTAATACATTTGGCAAATGCTTAGAAGTTTGAATCCATTTTAAATTAGCTAGCTAGATTTGGATAGTTTTAAGTCGACCCTTCAGGTCGCACTAGTAAGCAGAGCCGGCGTCTGCTATCCGGTATTACGGATCCCTCCCCCTCTTATTTTTGCTCGTCTTGTTGATCGGGAACGCTCCAAAGTCAAGGCTAGGGATACCATTATTTAAACCCTGTTTTTAGTTTTTGTTTCAGTCTGTTAGATTTTTATTTACAGTGGATTAATTATGAAGTTCGAATAAATTAGAAGCACGTTTATTTTTCGCGTTTAAACCCAATGTAGTACCTTCGGGTGGAGCATTGGGGACGTGGCTGCAAGTATAGCGGCTCTTATTCAAATTATAATGTTAGTGGTGTAGTTTTACAAAACTTCTTTAAATGTCATTCATTATTCTTAATCGATCGTTCTATACCTTGATTCCACCAGATCCCCTTACTTTAATAATCTGCCGCTAGAGGATGAAATGGTTATTCCAGCAGATCCAGGATGGACTTGTTTAGGTTTCCGTGAATTTATTAACATTGGTGAGTTTCATTAAATTGTGGTATGTGATCCAATTAGCTCATTTAGATTTTATCTTTCAGGAAGTTGTGTTTTCAGTATTGGTATATCACTGTCCTGTGAATCTTCAATTAAATATCATTCGTAGTCGGCATTTAAAAAAAACATTTGATATGGTTAATTGGGTTGTTATGTTCAGGGTTTTGCGAAAAATAGGAATCTCTCATAGGGATAAAAAATTATTTATAGTCTACATAAAAATCAAAGCGTAGTAATTAGATTTGATGAAATAAAAAAGGAAGCTAAGATTAGAAATGGTGTTAGACAGGGCTGTATACTATCTCCCTTGATTTTTAATGTTTATATTGAAGAAGCTTTGAACTTAGCTAGAGAGAGAAAAAAGATAGGTATTAGTGTACAGGGACAGAAAAAAAACATGCTACGTTTTGCAGATGATATAGCCATTATAGCAGAGTCTAAAAAAGAGTTAGGAGAATTTTGAAATATTTTAAATGAAATACTACAGAGTAAATATAGTATGAGAATTAACTGCGGAAAAACAAAGTTAATGACAAGTGAGTTGCAGTCTAGTTCTAAACCAAAATTAAAAATAGGTAATACCGAGTTAGAGAAGGTAGATGAATTTTGCTCTTTAGGTAGTATAATTACAAAGGACAGACGTTGCAGAGGGATATAGTAGCTAGAATAGCTCAAACTAGAAAAAGGTTTTTAAAAAAAGAAAGACTTACTAATAGCTAATAGTATTAGTTTAGATAATAGAAAAAGTTTCTTAAAGTCGTACGTATGGAGCGTTCTATTATACGGTAGTGAGACAAGGACAATTAAAGAGGTAGATAAGAAAAAAATAGAAGTTTTTGAAACTTGGTGTTATAGGAAAATGTTAAAAATTAGTTGGACAGATAGAGTAACAAATGAGGAAGTTTATAGAAGGATAGGTAAAGAACCTGTATGTGGAAACAATTAAAGGTCAGGAAGGATAGAATGATAAGGCACCAGCTAAGACATGAGGAACTATTTAGTAGGGTCTCAGATTATAGACTACCAAATACAAATAGAGTAGGAAGACCTATCCAACCTATATTAGTCAAATTATTAGAAATTTAGGTTGTGTAGGGTATGTAGAACTTTTTAGATTAGCACAGAAGAGAAAAGAAGTTAGAGCTGCGTCAAACCTACCTTAAGTAGGGTCAAATACAAAATGATGATGTTGTCGGCATATAAAAACGGCGAACTAAGAAACACATCTATAACAGAGAGACTTTATTCACGCAAATTTAAGTAAGTTTCTTTCTTCTGTTCATGAAACGGATATCATTGTTTGGCAAAAACTGTTCAACCATGTTACCTGTTGTATCTATTTGTTTTGATCCCTATGAGAGCTGTGAGCGTTAAATGCTATAAACTCAGTATCTTAAATGGACAACGGAATGGTTAAGTGAAAAGCTGGGATTGGCATGCTCAGTATATTTCCTAAAAAATGGGATTTAAAATGTCGAATAGATTAATCGGGAAAAAATTTGTAAAATGGAATAGTAATATTACTTTCAGATGAATTTTTTTTTGTTCTGTTAGTAATATCTGGCCAGTAGGATGTAATTAGGTTAGTCGTTTTAAGATGTTTCAGAAATTTACTGTTAATAAAGTGTAAATTTAGATGATATTTCATTTGCAGTTAGTTATAATATAGGAGCATCGTTAAAGAATTTCAGCCACTCCTATGGTAACATCGGATTTTGGGTGAAACATAATATTGAGAAATTGTTCTAGTTAGATAAAATGTTGAAGTAGTGTTTTTAAAGTGTGGTAAAAGGTAAAACGATTGTGGTTACGAAAAGTAAAAGACGTGTGGACGAGTATGGAACATCGTGAACAATGGGAGCTATCCGAAATTAATGTTTTTCGGTTAGCAAATACATCAAAAAATTTTTAAAATACTACGGTTTGGCGTCTCTAATTTTGGATAGTTAGTAAATTTTTTCAAGATAAGTAGTATTTCTAAAGCAGTTTTATATTTCAGCTATTATACATTTTAGATTTGATTATTTTTTATCATTTTGTCAAAGGAGACTCCTCTAGCACGACTGAAAGTTAGCTGGTGTACCTTTGAAATTGTTTTAGGGTTCCCATTCCTTCTGGGCAATTCAAGATTAATAACGTAATGCCATTTTACCCGTAACAAAAATTTGCCACCCAACTTTGGGGAGTTTTTTAATTGGGTTATACTTTTTTAATTACTTTGTTTTTTCCAACTTCAGTGCCTTTTTGGTTTTTAATCATTTGGTTGTTTGTAGTCTAATTGTTTTTTGAATTTAGTTTGATAAAACAGGATAGAACACTTTTGAAGAAATTTCTTTTTACGAAAGCTTATATTGACAGGTTTTAAGAAAAAAATATACTGATCATGATGAAGAAAAATCTTTTTGGATTTAAATATTGAGATAGAATTAATTTTTTTAGTGAAAATTAAATTGAGTTGTACATTGCGATTTAGGCTGTGAAGGAAAATAACAATATGACATTTACTGAATTAAATAAAAATATTTCACAAAGATATAATTATGATTTACGACGGTATGAAGTTAGTTATTGAGGCGGAAATAAAGTTTGGGGAAACATTTTGCTTTAAAACGTGACGGTTTTTTTCAGGACCGAATGGGCATTTACTTATTTAGGTATATTCACGATTTTTGACAAAGATTTTACAGATATATACAAATTAGGATAATATAGATCAATCCCAAAGGAAATGGCACAGAAAAATTTAAAACTAAATAGGACCTACAATAAAATGGAAAAGAAAAAATTTTTTTTGCTTAAAATATTTTGTTAAAAGATAGGTTAGTTAGGGTAATATATTACTTAGTTTACTTTTTTGTTTTTGCAAAAACAATTTTTAGAGTAGAAGAGTTTGCTAAGTTTTGCCAGGTATTTATTTTTATGATAACTATTTATATTTAAAATTGACAAGGCACCGAACAAACGTCACCAACATTTAGGTCGACACCATGTCTTCTTCTCTTTGAGCTTCCTTGATATTTAGTCCTGAAGGTACTTTATTACTATCCCGCTATTAGTCGCTTCTCGAAGGAGCACATTGCCTAAGTTTTTAAAGAGTCGACTAACAAAACCAATCTACCCTTCTTTGGTTGTTCACCGTCAGTCTTCCCCTGAAAAGAAAAGTTTCCAACCGACGTCTAGTAGTCACATTTGCCTGGTTAGACAGACTGCTTTTTCTACTAGTGACAATATTTGTCTCTATTTTCTTCCCTATCTTCCAACCTCCTGTATCTTTTGCTTCATGTTAGTTCTTTATTTTCCTACCAAAATTTTCATTTTACTAGGTTTATCACAGAAACTTTTTAACGTTGGACTTTTGTATTATGGCGCTATCGAGTATCAACATAGCAGCTTGACCGATCGCCATCGCGACAGTTCCTCCTATTGGAGATGTTAGAGGAGACTTAATGCTAATCCCCAAGATGTATTTCAATTAAGGGGGGTTATGAGTGGGATAACATAACGAGAAAAAGAGAGAGAATGGTAACCGGGATCAATTTTCGAATAAACTCGTTTTGACCATCAGTTTAATCGAAAATTGTGCCCAGAGGGTTGGGATAATACTTGACCGAAGGATGCAGCTGATTCTCTATTTTCCAGGGGGTATTACTCTAACAATCCAGCATCAAGTATAAAGTGCCATTGACCATGTAAATGTTCTATTCTCTTGAGGGGTAGAGAAGGTCGCTTAATGATCTTTCGCCTTCAACGACATTTACATAGTTGGATAAATAATTTTAGATTTATTATATAAAATTAAGGTATAACTGGAGACGTAGCGCACGTATGACACAAACAACATCTCTAGTGGTTTAGGTTACCGATTTTTGAAGGAATCTTGCCTGTAAGGTAGGTATAACGCTCTCACGGTGTTTAAGCATATATTCGTCAATAGACAAGCATTTATCAATTTTAGTTAGTTCAGGAACTTTAGTAAGAATATCTTTAAAATTTTATTAAAGCTCGGGTGAATTACAGTTCATAAAAAGACGATTCAATATAAGATTAAACGTAACTAGAACATTTTTATATTAAACAGCAAGAATGATAATGGTTTTATACTAGGTGTGTTTAATAAGAATAATTACTAATAAAACCGGGTGGGTACATCGCCTATCACAATAATATTTGTAGAAATTCTCATGAAATATAAAATATCACAGAATCATAAAATGTTATAAATGTAAGGCGTTTACGTGATCTGAAGACATTGAACTGGTCGTACTAAAGCATTATATGCATAAAATGTGAGAACAAAATTTTAATAAAGGATGGGAAATTGAAAAGACAAAGTTCAAACGAAATTAAAATAGAGAGGTGATTAGACAAGTATGAAATTATGCGTCAATAACAACGGACGCGTACAAAGGCCTTTGGCCCTTTGATGAAGTAAAAAAAAGCAAAATGATTTTTGAGTGACACTGAACGTGTCATTGGCGATAAGATAATGGGTTCTCAGGCGCCGATATCAAATTATTTTAAGCTTTACTAGATACGTAGAAGCCATAAATATTAAACACGTAAATCGTAGATTTATATTCGTGTCAGCCGGGATGATTGACCAAGAAAGAGGGATGAATTGGTCTCACTTGTCTACGAAAATTGAGATTTTGACTTAATTTATCTTGCTAGGAGAGTACACACCAGGTATATCATTGGCGTTCCTGGACCTTCTGCATCGTTAGTTGTAAGAATCAGTTAGAACAATAAGACCGTGGATACTTTATGAGCACTTTGATTGTTTATTATTTATAATTATCTGCTTGTGGATTTCAATTAAGAGTAGCTTGATCTATGTAGTAGGAAATTAATATTCCGTTACATAAGTATTCTGTTGGATGATGAAAAAGCGACGAAACCAATTTTGTTTAAATTTAAGTTGAATGTTAACAGCCAAGGAAGTTTGAATATTTTAATAGAGTAAGAAATACGTACACGCAAGCTGAAGTGTAGAATTATTATTATTTAAAGAGTGTAATTCCGGTATTTTAATTGGATAATGGAGTGGTTGCGTGAAAAGTTGAAATTGTGCTGGTTCTTCTCTGTATTGTTGTTAAGGGCATTTTCAAATAAATGGGACCTAAAATGACATATAGATCATCCGGGGAAGAAGTATGGAGTAATTTTACTTTCAGATGAATGTTTTTTAATTCTGCTAATAATATTCGGTCAGTACGATGTGATTAGGTTTGCTGTTTCAAGATTAATTTATATGCTATCATATGCTTTGGAAATTTACTGTTAATAAAATCTAAATTTAGATGGAATTTCATGGGCAGTTATTTATAATATAGGTAAAGGTAAGCATTGTTAAAGGTAATCCAGCCACTTTAGTGATGAAATCAGATTTTGGGAGATGCCTTGGAGTTGCAAAATTGTTGTAGTTTAATAAGACGTTAAAGGAATGTTTTAAAGGTATGATTACGAAAGGTACAAGATGAGTGGACGAGGTTAGATCATCGTGGGCAAGGGGAGCTATTCGAATTATCCGTTTTCCGATTAACAAAAATATCAACGAAATTTTTAGGATATGGCGCCTTTAATTTTAGTAAGTAATATTTTTAAAGTAGTTTTATATTTCGGGCACTATATATTTTAGATTTTATTATTTTGTCATAGAAACTCTCTCCTGCTCAATTAAAAGTTAGCCGGTGCACCTTTGAAATTGTTATGGGGTTTACGCCTCTTCTGGGCAATTCAAAATTAATAACGTATCGCCATCTTTATCCGAAACGTTGATTAGGCACAGGTAGAAGGAATCTACATTTTTATGTGGGAGAAAAATTATGTTATTTTTGTTCGTTTTTTAATCAAATTGCCTGGTTTCACCATAGCCTCATCAAAGTTGCAAACTCTTGATAACCAATGTCTTGTTTTAAAGGTTCAAGCACATTTCTTATCCGCTCTTACTTAGGTTGATACGGGCTTTTAGAAAACAGGTACACATTTTGAAATCTAAGTTCACTTCGTGTGGAATAAGGGTTATTATGGCATCGAATTTACCATAGCTGAAAGGTTCGATGAATATAGTCCTTAAATTAGATGGGAATAAAAATGCTTGCCCGCGTCCTTTGTACTAACATCATAGTTCTGTACCTACAGATACTTCAACTTTTTGCTTAGCAGTTTCTATATTTTCTTCGTAAATCTGTCTAAGAAGAGCGCACTTTTTTAGCTCGAGGTGTACACGCAACGCTCTTGTCAGGATAATACAGTCTACTAGTTGAATATGTACTTATTAGTCCCTGCTGGATTTCACTTATAGCTTTCTTTAGCGCATCTCTGGAGTATCGTTTATTGTTTGCATACACATACATCTTTTTAAGCATGCCACAAAAAGACTGCTGATGAGTATAAAGTATGTTCCTTGTATACTGAATATGGCCATATGCCTGAAATTTGCTACAACCGCCTTAAGCCATCGGCCGTACGCAAGATTCTATTATATCACGTGTCCATGCAAAAGAAATTTCTTATATATTTAAAAACAATAACACTTTTATACAATTTTATTAGACACAATATTTTTAATTGTGAATAAATCTGTTTACAACTTCTGTAAAAGAGTTGTGCTCAACCACAGAATCATGAATAATTAAAGCATATGGTTTCATTGACGGTTAAAGTTTTTGGTAGCTTTGAATTTCATTCTCACGTCGACTGTGGCATTTTTGAGATAGTCAATTGCAAATATAGGCGAATCTTTATACTCGTAATCTATTAGACATTTATTGGATGTTTTGTCTGTGTAGTACTTTTCCATAAAAATTGAATGCGACAGATACGTTGTAAGTAATCATTCTGCTCGAAATCAGGATTCGTGCGACTTTGGTTTGGGGAAAAGTCTGCGAGGTTAAAAACATTTTTACATTGGTTATATTGGTATTAGCAAAACTCGCGGCATTTTCATCCCGCTTGCCGAATGTACCATTTTGAAGCGTTAATAATATCTATAAAACCTTCTCAGAGTTATTCAGTACCTTAATTCTTTAATGCACCTGCAACTTTAATTGAGACAGTGACGGAAGCTCGTGCAGTTCAAATTTTCTGAATTCTATCGCTATAGACGATTGTTTTTGCATTTCCGCCAGCAAGGAAGCTGTTTCAAAATCGCTTAATGTAGTATGCTGTACTTCCCACGATATACGCTATATGGTAAAGATAACAGTTTTTAAACATTTATTCAAGGTTCCAGTCAGTGTGTACAATGAATTTGGTATCTGATTCTTCTAGAGATACCAATCTCTTAATTGTTTTAGTGATTTCAAGAATTCTACACATGTCCACTATTTGATTGTTTCCAAACTTGTACTGGGTTTTTCAAACAGAAAATAAGAGTACTTACAGTAAACTCGTATGGTTTGGTCAGGTTTGCTGTTTTATATACAACTTTAATAAACACAAAACTTTGATCCGGATATGTGACGTTGCACAGCTTTGAATTTCTATAGAAATACGATCATTGCTTTTCGCTTTTAATTTAAATTGCAGAATAGGAGAAATGGCATATTTAACATGCTTAATGAGCATGTGTAGTCAGATGAAAACCCACATTTCACGAATTCCAGCAGTTTTCAGTATAAATTTAAAATAAATGTTTGGGCTGAGATAATACACAATATGCTGATAGGATCATTTATTTTGGAAGAATATTTAACTGGAGAGCGATATACAGTTTTTTTAAGAGAACATTTAATAGGTTTATATGAAGATGTTCCTTGTTGAAGACTTAACATGTGGTTAATGCATAGCGAGGCAACATCTCATTTTGCATTAACTGCAAGGGAGTGGTTAAATAACAATTTTCCTGGCAGGTGGATTGGATGTGTAGTAAATGCTCCGGTTAATTGGCCACTTCAGTCCCCTGAGTTAAATCCTATGGACTATGGAATTTGGGGTATTCTAAAGAAAAACGTTTATTCTGAACCTATTAAAACTGTTCAGGAGTTAAGAGAAAGGATGGAAAATATTTTAGGGACTTAGCCAATTCTTGGTTTATTCTACAAAAAACTACTCACCAGATTAAGAAACGAGCCCGAAAATGTATTCAACTTGGACAACGTCACTTTGAACAATTACTTAGATAATGAGCGATATGAGCTAATTTCTAGTCTGTAGGTTGTAGCGGCTCTGTAAGTAAATTTTAGTTTGTAAAGTCAAATATTCTTCAGTTTGTAAACACTGAGAAGTTTATTAAATGCGATTTTTTATCAAATGTATTTGATTTAAATCAGATACCAGTTTTGAAATCATAAAATAAACCTTTGCATTTTTGAAAGAATTAATAATATGTTGTCAAAAATGAAAAGCTCTCCCTCTTATTCCACGCCAATGGATTATTCTATTTTGTCTAAATGAAGTGTAATAATTCGTTTTATTAACTATCGTATATTTATTTTCAAGTTAAAGTCTCTACCTTAAATAAAAATATTCTAAAAAACATGTATTTGTCAATATCACTTTATCACCCTGCACAATAGAAACGTGTGGGTTCAAAGGAAACTGTTAACTGACTTTCCTTGATAACTCGTCAAGATCTATATATTCCCCAGTAATGTATTCTAAAACACCCTGTATATATATTGTTGACGCCATCAAGCTAATTTTATTTAAAATAGAAATTCTAACATTTGTTATATAGTTCGTTTATCTAGTTGATAACTCGCAGATGTTGAAAGTTAAGTTACATAGTCAATTGCTTTTAGTAGTTTGCTTTGAAAGGTGTTGTTTCCAATATCATAATTAAAACTTGTGTCGTCGTTCCAATATCAGCAACCACCTGTCGAACTCGTTCGCCGCCACCAATAACTATCTTGATTAAGGGTGTCCTTTTTGAATTTAGTAGAAGAGTGGTTTCCTGTTGATCTTCTGCAGTTGATGATGAATTGGTAAGTACTTTTGTCTTGCACTTGCTTTATTTATGTATTTGGAACTTCCGCTAAAATTGTTGATAAAATTAATTGCACTACCGCTATTAAATGTACCATATATATATATATATATATATATATATATATATATATATATATATATTATTGTAGTGTCAGAGGAGCTACCAAGGGTTCTAAGGGTTGTTTAGTAGAAGGTAGTGTATGCCAAGTAAAATGATCCATATATCTGATCACATAATTTAAAATGTATGTTTGCCGTACTTTACATATGCTAAAGTATTCAAAAGGGTAGTTGAAATGTAAGTGCCAAGAGGTACATTAAAATGACTTGATGACGTGATAAAATATACAGTGCTCAAGGGTTTATACTGAGTTAGAATTTAATAGGCCATTGAAAGTACATTTGCCGTCCGAAAACCGGATGCGTCTATGGATGTCCACTATCAACCACGCCGATCCAGGGTCATGTGTGATTTATTTTGGCTTTTGTTTAATTAGAATCAACTTTTGGACGAATATGTAATCTCAAAATTATAAGTGATAACAATGTCAAATGTGATTGAAGGATTGTAAAATATTTAGAACCAATACTAGAATATTATGTGTAAACTATGAAAGTGTAAAAGGACATAATTTATGGTATGTGCGACACAAACTTAGTGTTTTAATATTATTGGACGATTTTAGTTTATGTAATTTGTAATGTAGTAGGCAAGTAATGTTATAATTATCACCTAGGAAAGTAAACAAGGGGAGTTTATTTTGAATATTTTTGGTATAAAGACGTATTTTAAAGAACTGCCCTAATTTGTGTAAAGATTTTGAAGATTAATAAACGTGTTTGATTTTGAAATAGTTTGATTATTAAAGAAGGGTAAAGAGCAGCAGCGGTACATAAATAAGTAATAGCGACGACAAGGAAGAGTAAAGATTGATATTAGTGCGACGGCGAAGCGACGAATAGTAAGATAGATTTGGAACGATATTGATAAAGGCAGAAGGCATCGGATTGGAATTGTAAGAAGGAAGAATATTTGGGATCGATTTGGATATAGATTTATAGGTAGCAGGGCATTGAGTGGTTATAAACAGAGACGAAGATTGGTTTTGATATGGATGTATATGTAGCGGGG
Organism: Platerodrilus igneus; assembly: GCA_036346225.1. Classification (NCBI taxonomy): domain Eukaryota; kingdom Metazoa; phylum Arthropoda; class Insecta; order Coleoptera; family Lycidae; genus Platerodrilus; species Platerodrilus igneus. The sequence continues at coordinate 11,689 of JARFIW010000687.1, read as the reverse complement.
CATTGAGTGATTTTGAATAGGACGACGATAGATTTGAATTGAGTACGGATTAAAGGCGGACGGATTAATTTGGAACAAGAGGAGCGAAATTAGGAGAACACGTAAGAGCAGCAATTGGAAGTGGAAGAGTCAACGCAGAAACTACGACGGAAGAATTAGCGCAGGGGAAGTAAAATAAACGGGTATTCTAAATTCTAAAATTCGGGTCATTTATTTCAGATATTGGGAGCAACTAAAATTAAAGAAAGATACCTGGAGGCGAGACGGAAATTTAAAAGGATAGTGCAACCGTGTAAAGACGCATACGGCGACGAGGATTTTGAGCCAGCAGTAAACGAGGCCGGAAACAAAGTATAATCCAGGTGAGTGCTGTGAAATATCTTATAACGTCAAAAGTCATAAATTTGTGGTATTAAATTAATCTGGCACAAGGCAACGTTGATCATAAAAATTTGGCATATACAAAACTAGATTCAAAAATTAGTACTAAAACAAAAGAGAGTGCAGTTTGGTTGGGCATTGCACATCTACTTACCACTGAACCCACGGTAAGTAGGTGTACACCCTGAGAATAAAGAGTTTCAAATAGTCGAGGCATTTTAATAACAATTTTGATTAAATAACCAACCAAACGTTGCAAAAGTACGGGGCGTGCAATAGGTGTTTGCACATTATACAAAAAAGCATTGAAATTTATAAGAAGGGGCGCGCGACGACAAAAATAAAGTAAAAAAAGAGGGGGTGGTATACAAATATATATATATATATATATATATATATATATATATATATAAAGACAAGTTATTTGCAGTCCGCAATAAGAAAATTGATATAAAGTAAGATGTATCTGTAAACAAACTCTTATGAAAATAATAAAAGCCCTTGACAAATACAAATCGGGCTGGTAGTTATATAGCCATTAATAAAACATTAGCTTTATTACTTCACAGGGGAGGAAACATCCACTGACCAATGGTTTCGGCTTGTTAGCCTCATCAGAGTGGAATAGTTCCCAAGAACCCTATGAAGTAATCGAAGCTATTATAATGATATAATTTCGAAACAATCACTGTACTATGGCAAAAGCAAATAAAACCGCCATCAGGTGATAAAACACCAACACTACTAAAGTGTGGAAGTACAGAATTGAACCGAAACTACATAATAAATTTTATAGATGACTATAAAAGTACGTCTGGCCTTTTGAGATTTGCGGAATGTTACAGCAAAATTTATTTGCTAACGTATCAAACCTTCTCGTGGCGACACCCGGGATCTTGCCCTAAAGGCAATTCAAATAAACAAAGACAAGTTATTTGCAGTCCGCAATAAGAAAATTGATATAAAGTAACATTCCGCAAATCTCAAAAGGCCAGACGTACTTTTATAGTCATCTATAAAATTTATTATGTAGTTTCGGTTCAATTCTGTACTCCACTTCAGTAGTGTTGGTGTTTTATCACCTGATGGCGGTTTTATTTACTTTGCCATAGTACAGTAATTGTTTCGAAATTTATCATTATAATACTTCGATTACTTCATAGGGTTCTTGGGAACCATTCCACTCTGATGAGGCTAAAACCATTGGTCAGTGGATGTTTCTCCCTGTGTAATAAATGCTTAGTTTATTAATGGCTATATCTCAGCCCGATTTGTATTTGTCAATGGCTCTATTATTTTCATAAGAGTTTGTTACAGATACATCTTATTATATATATATATATATATATATATATATATATATATATATTTGATCTGTCTTGGTGTATTAAATCGTGCCCTAATGTTGGGTGTCCATAAAAATGCTCTGGTTTCCCGAGAACCTTGGTGATTTCCTCATGCCCACAGTTGCACTATTATAAAACTGCTCTGGTTTGCCTAAGAAGCCCTAAAACTTCGTGCCCCACACTTGGGCTGTCATAAACATGCCCTGTATTTACCTTAGGAAGAAGCTCCAATAAGTAATCCAGTGAATATTTATGGGGTCAACATAAGTATTCACTGGATTCCTTATTGGAAGGGTTCCAAAATTCGTGCCCCTCTATTTGAGTTGCTATAACACTTGAGGAAAATAATAATAAAAACTCCACCAATTTCCACCGAAAATATTTTTTGAGTCCAAGCTTTGATTACGAAATGTTTTGGTTGAGTACCTTCTGAAGATGCTTTTCAAACTGACATTCCACGGCTAGCTCTGCTCACTGTTTCTTCAGAAATATTCACCACAGCCACTCATTCTCTCAACAACCTTGATAATTGATAAAAAAAAAATAATTCGACAAAAACATACAACCCCTTTATTCTGACAACATAAATAATAAATTCACACATTCTCAATATTTACAATATGTATCCACGTTAAACATTTTTGTAATCCTACTCGGTATTAAAAGAAATCAACTTAATATCCCCCTGATTTTATGCTCCTCTACATTTCATTATGTTAGTTTAAAGTAGATGGGCCTATTCTGGAACCTTAATTTATTTTCCCCTGGTCTATGGTGAGCTGAGTATAAACCTTTTTATATTTCTGTGCACAAATTTTAGCACTGCAAAATTATCAAAAGACCCGTTTACCTCTTACATCAGTAAAATGTTATACAAGCATTTACACCCTCAGATTTGTAATAAAAAATTGTCCTTTACATATATCCATAAATTAATTTTCAGTTCATAAATATTTTCGTTCCCAGGAGAGTATCCTGCTTTCTGATCACCACCTCTGTAGATGCCCTCCAAAATGACTGCACGTACCCTGATCACTCCACGTAGATGCCTTCCATTGTGAACAGCAATTCCATTTCGAACTCGTTGTTCATCCAAATCATCAACAATCCCTGCCGCTCCAGATCCAAACATCACCTCTTCTTCCACGCAATGTGCAACAAGCACCCTCGTTCAATATACAAAAGTTCTCTACTTACGAGTCATCCTGCTTCAATTATTACAACGATTTACTACGGTTCCCTCCGCTTTAAACTAACTTGCACCTACTTGTGCATAAAAACACTTGTAAATTTTACGTCGGACTGCACTTGCCACGTGGTTTGAAGCTAGGATGATCTTCTTGTAGACTTGAAAAGGTAAGAGAGCGCAAATGCCGCCTCTAGCACCGCTTATATAACCACAGCCCCACTTCAGTTGCCTGTTTCTTTGTTACCCATTTCTAGTAAATTTGCAAACGGCCACTCAATTTCACAAATTACAACTGCACGTAAACACAACGGTCTTTCAAAACTCAGAAATCGTCAATACAAACACTTTATTACCGCGAAAAACTGTTTAACCTTGCCAACCGTCTAAATATTCTTTGAAATTTACCCTTTTCTGTCAACTTCACACAAATACAATTACGCCCATCGTGTGCGCGTTAATTCAATTATCTCTCTCTTGCACTCTTATAATAACATCTCTCAGCTTTGCTTCTGTTACGTATTAAACATTGTCTGTCTCTTAATTTTATTGATCTGTTTTCAACTAGTCGACCGTTGCTGTTAGCCTTGCATTTTTCGGTTCATAATTTACCTCGAATTATATTCTCAACATAAACTAGCTTTACTAGAACCGCCTAATTACCCCAACTTCTGTTCTATGAAATCCTTGACTGTTTTAACGTGTTTTCCAATTATTAAACCTTGTAACATTTATCGAGAGCTTTAGTTTATGCTACATTGAATAAATGTACCATGCTCAAATTATTGATTTTTATCCTGAAAAGCTCTAACACTATTAACCTTTGTAAACAATTTTCGACCTTGTCCTAGTACTAAATTAACGTATACAAATTAAACCTACATTATAATATGTGATTTTATCCCAATCCAATTATATTAAAGCGTTCTAAATAAATTATTGCTTTCTATATACAGGGTACCTATAAATACATAAATGCTTGGCCTATTTACACCTATCTAAGCCTACCCAATTACGGTAATATATATATATATATATATATATATATATATATATATATATATATATTACTCATATTTAGACCAGGGTAGAAAATTAAATAATCACATCAAATAATTTTAATCACCGTGTAGAAGCTTTGGGAAAAGGAACGCGTTATTAAAAAATCAGTTAAGCATAAAAATTCATTCGTTTCATTAAAAATAAGGGAGTTAAATTATGTACAAGACGCTTGCTACAAAAAAAAAGGAAGCAGTATTAAAAAGCTCTACGTGTAATTTAATTATTCCTAGTAAAGAAACAAATAGAAAATTACGTGCAAAATTTATATTAATTAACTCAATTTTAAGTAACCGGTATTAAACAAAATGTACAGATAATAATTAATATTTGATTAGGAGTCACTAAAAATTAAAGGGTATTATTTTAATTGGGTTAATTGAACCATTAGTAACATATAATATCTACAAAAACTTGTAAAAACCCAATAAAATGCAAATCGTAGAAGTGTTATTTAGAAGTATTATGTTTGAACACCTGCGTATTTTTAAAAGGCTCATTCTGCGTAAATTTGGCAGATAACGAATGGTTACAGAGAATGTTGGAGAAACCGTCGCATGATAGTTACGGGAAATGCTGAAGGTGGGTTATTTCACAGTCCACATGGACTGAAATAATCGATAATAAAGAATATCAATTTGCACCAATAAGAACAGGGTAGATAGAAGACAGATAATATGCGCAAGACCGAGACACATATAGTAAAAGGCGTGAGTGGAGCAACGTCACTGGGTTGCGATTGGTTGAAAATAAGAGGCAAACTTGAGAGGTAGAAATAACATTTCTGTATAAAAATTAATTAGTTATTTCCAGACGTTGCGAGCCGTGTCGAAATTTCTGAGATTTAACTGATGCGAGTGCAAATTTCGTAAAAATCGCATACCGGGCTGCGGAATGGGAACCTAGCATGCGAAATTCTGAAGAATTGTCCGTTTTGGGGACAAGACCGACAGACAGGCTAACCGCTATATATACCCAGGTTAATATGAACAAGCTCTCTTAGATTTTCGAATTGATTCAATGCGTTAAACAATGCTTTTTAGTTTCCGATTTTGATTGAATAATTTAAACAGTTTGCTCGTATATTTTGGTGATTTAAAACAGTTTGTTCTTTACGTGCTACAATGAATGTACTTTAGTGCACTTAGAAAAGAAGATACAAGGTAATAAAGTTTAGTATCACTGTACCAATTAGTCAAATCTGCAACGACAAATGAATACACAAAAGTAGGCAGTTTTGGCGTATATTTGTGAAAGAAGTATGAATTTCTTTGCTATTTTCCGGGGGTGTTAATAATTAAATGGTTCATAAACGTGTCTGGATCCACAAAACAAGGTTCAGATATACACAAATGAGTTCCGGAAAAGCCTTGAAACAACTTTAGATGAATGGTGGTGGAGAAATTTTAAAAGCGTTGAGAATCAGAAGCCGTAAATATAACCCAGTTGGAATGGTGTGATTAACAAAAGGGACGATGTACATTGAAGCTACGAGTGCAGTAACCTTCAGGTAAATTATACTATTTTGTTCGAACTTTGATATTTTGGTGTGTGTTGAATAACTTTATAATTGATTTACTTAAAATGGACAGTAGTGAAATTGTACTAACAACAAATTTTAATTTTAAGGTGAAATTTGCTTGTTTAAGTAGAAAGGGTATTTAGTATTTATGTTCTGGATTATGATGAAAATTTGGGTATGTCTTTGAGCTCAATTAGACGAACCTGGTTAATTAACGTAAAGGGGTGGAAGATGCTCCTTTGTACTCAGACTCAGGTCTGCATATATTGTTATAGTAATTAGTAGGCATCCTACAAGGACTTTAATTCTGGATGCACATTAAAATGATAACAGATTTAATCTTGAAATTTTCTGATACTGAAATTTATGCTGAATTTTAATTTTGAAATTTTAATGTATTGTGAATATTGATGTAAATAGAGTTAACGTTGATGTTTGTGGTAGGAATGTGTTTGTTTTTTTTATGAATGAAGATGAAGGTTTAACTAGAGGAGCAGCAGAGGCGATTAACAGAAGGAAGTCAATGGACCAACACAGTTAAGGTAATGAATAGCTTTTTGTAGGATTCACAGCATTCTTGACGCCCAATTCGTGAGGCTCGATTCTTATACAGGGAAACACAGCATTCTTGGCGACCCAAAAGTGAGGCTCGAGTTCCAAATAAAATTTTTGTGATTTTATTCCAGGAAACTGGCGATCTGAGAGAGAGAGTTTCTGTTTGTGTCTAAATTTAAGAGTATTTTAGAGTGTGTGAGAGTGATTAGAACGTATGCAGAGAAAGGAGTGGTTAAGGAGTCAAGGAGTGGAAATTGGAAGTGACGATAGTGCATTGTGTGAGAAAAATTCGAAAATGGAAGAAGCTGGAGGCAGTAGAGGTCAGTCGAGGACGGAATCAGGGATCAAGGAAATGAGTTAATGATGAGAATGTTGGAAATGCGATTATCTAGGAAGAATCGAATAGAGCGAGGAAGGAGTCCAACAGAAAATTAGAACTGCTAAGCGATGAATCTAATAGAGCTAGGGAAGAATCTAATAGAGCTAGAGAAGAATCGAATAGAGCGAGGGAGGAGTCCAACCAAAAATTAGAGCAGATAAGCGGGAAAATTGAACAAAATACTAAAGAATTTACAGAATTTAAAAATAGTTTTACCGTGAAACTGGGGGAAGTAGAAAATAGGGTTGAAAAAATGAGCGTGATATTACAGGTCTTCGACAGGAAATGGGACATTTAAGGTCCGAAGTACGCATTTTTTGTGAAGAAGAGATTAATATAAAAATGACTGAAGTGACGGACTCATGTAGGAATCAGTTAGGCAGAGTAGAGCGCGAAGTTAGTAGTATGAAATACAACATGTCAAGTTTAACGGGGGATGGTCCCAGATTTTCTACAGGTGGAGTAGCATTGGACCAACACATGAAGTTTTATGGCGATAACAGGGTAAATCCACAAATTTTTATTAATAGTGTAAGAAATCTACTGGGAAATTTATTTGACGAACAGACTAAACTGAATACGATAAAGGCTTTATTGAAAGACAACGCGGAAGCATGGTACAATTTAGTAGGACAGGACATAGACACCTACACGGACTTTGAAAACAGATTTTTAAAGCATTACTGGAGTGACCACAGACAAGACCAGGTACGAGACGACTTAATCACAGGGAAATTTAAGGGAGAATTTTCAGGAAGTAGGGAGCAATATGCTATACGCAAGTATAGCATAGCAAAGCAACTGAACCCACCACTGACGGACCGACAAATTATCAAGTATTTATCACGACACTTCGAGGTAGAAGTAAGACAACACGTAGCACTACAGAACATAGTGGACAGAGAAATGTTTTTAGAATACCTGCAGAGGTACGACGACGTAAGTAGTGGACGACCTCGGGATAATAGGGAAAGACAGATCAACACAGTTAGGTTTGACAATAGACGGGACAACTATGCTAGAAGGGGAATAGTTACGGATACCAGCGACAGAATTGGGAACAGAGACGACCATACGTTAGAAGTAATAGTTTAGGAAGGGGACCTGCACCGAGACCGGAACCTACCAGAAGGAATAGTTCACCGGACATGAGGGGGACAGCTAATACAGACACGGAACGAGTGGAAACGCCTAGGACATACGCTGAGGTGACGGCTAGACCAGGACCAAGTAGGGAAAACAGACCTGGACAGGATTTTTAGAACGCGACAGACCACTAGATTTCAGTGTAAATGTATATGAACATCCACGTGAATTTTTCAAAATTGAGGAGGAAGTAGAGCCAGAAACTGAGGAAAATTATGTTTGCCAATTATTAATATAGAATTTTTGAGAATAATGTAGAAGTATTACTTGATACAGGGGCAGAGGCGAGTTTAATATCGGAGGAATTCGTCAGCAAAATTAGGGATAAGGTTTGTGATAGAATTATGCCTATAAAGCGTAGCCATTTAGTAGCTCCAAATAAAAAGAAGTTTGCTGTAGTAAATAGTGTTGTGGTGCTTAGGATAGATATAGGAGGTTTAAGCTGTGAACAGGAGTTTGTAATTGTACCTGGACTGAAGTTTCAGAGCATTTTAGGTGTTGACTGTATGATGCAGTTAGGGGTTTTGATAGATATGGAAAGGAAGGTAGTAAGGATTAAGGATAGGGTAGTGCCATGGAAGGGCAGTTATGAAGTCACAGAGGGTTTAGTATTAATGTAGTAGAGGTAGAGGATGATGAAGTTAAACAGATCAACACAATATGATGTCCAGAGGATAGGATAGCAGAGTTTCAAGCTTTAGTACAAAAACATGCAGAATTAGTGGGGGTAGAAGCAACAGCAGCATATCGGGAGCAGGTGAAGGCAGAATTAAGTAAAGATGAACGTAAAATTAACCAATGGACCAAACCGCAATTCCATTGTCCACCATCCATGGACACACTTTTGACGAGGTTAAGTGGCAAGTTTGTTTTTAATAAAGTAGATTTAAGGAATTCATTCTGGCTGATTCCATTACACAAGAATTCTAGAAGGTACATAGGATTTTCCGTAGAGAGAAAAATCGAGAATTTTAAGGTAGTATCGTTTGGTTTGTCGGCAGAAAAGAAAATAATAATAAATAAGAAACAGACAAGTGTAGGGACTGAAGAAGAAGTAATATTTAAGAGTCATGATAATAGGGATGATAAGTTAAATGTATGTGAGATAACAGGGATAATAAGTATAGATATAGAAGGGGGAGAAATAGGGAGGAAGAGTATTAGGATGGTGAGAAGAAAGACTTGGAGGGTCGAGAAGAGAGTTAGATTTAAATAACTTGATGAACAAAGGATAGAGATAGGTGAATTTTAGTATAGATATAGAATCAAGAGTAGAAGTAGGTGTTTATAGAAAATAAAGCTAAGTATAGGATAAATATGGGAAATAATTAGAAATAGGTTTAGGATGAGAATAAAGAGTAAATGTAGGAAGAAAATAAGATAGATTAAGTGTAGATATTTCTTATAAGATTAGTGGGGAGTTAGGAATAGAATAAGAATAGGATAGGTATATAGGATTAGGTAGGGGGAAGTGAAGTATAGGGAAGATTAGTTAAAAGTTAGGAATAGGATAGGTATATAGGATGTATATAGGATTAGATGGATAAGTAGGATGAAGTTAGGGATAATTTCAGTTTATAAAATTAGGTGAGAGTTAGGAATAGGATAGGGATATAGGATAGGTGTAAATATTTTTTTTGGATTGGATATAAGTTAGGTAAGATAGATAGATAAGGGTAGAGAGAAATAGGCAATTTTTTTTTGTGAATTTTGTTTGCGGTTTAAATATTTTATATTTGAATTCAAATAAGTGGGATTATTTGTATTCAAATAGGGGGAAAATACTCATATTTAGACCAGGGTAGAAAATTAAATAATCACATCAAATAATTTTAATCACCGTGTAGAAGCTTTGGGAAAAGGTACGCGTTATTATAAAACCGTGAAGCATAAAAATTCATTCGTTTCATTAAAAATAAGGAGTTAAATTATGTACAAGACGCTTTAAAAAAAAAAGGAAGCAGTATTAAAAAGCTCTACGTGTAATTTAATTATTCCTAGTAAAGAAACAAATAGAAAATTACGTGCAAAATTTATATTAATTAACTCAATTTTAAGTAACCGGTATTAAACAAAATGTACAGATAATATTTAATATTTGATTAGGAGTCACTAAAAATTAAAGGGTATTATTTTAATTGGAGTTAATTGAACCATTCGTAACATATAATATCTATAAAAACTTGTAAAAACCCAATAAAATGCAAATCGTAGAAGTGTTATTTAGAAGTATTATGTTTGAACACCTGCGTATTTTTAAAAGGCTCATTCTGCGTAAATTTGGCAGATAACGAATGGTTACAGAGAATGTTGGAGAAACCGTCGCATGATAGTTACGGGAAATGCTAAAGGTGGGTTATTTCACAGTCCACATGGACTGAAATAATCGATAATAAAGAATATCAATTTGCACCAATAAGAACAGGGTAGATAGAGACAGATAATATGCGCAAGACCGAGACAAATATAGTAAAAGGCGTGTGTGGAGCAACGTCACTGGGTTGCGATTGGTTGAAAATAAGAGGCAAACTTGAGAGGTAGAAATAACATTTCTGTATAAAAATTAATTAGTTATTTCCAGACGTTGCGAGCCGTGTCGAAATTTCTGAGATTTAACTGATGCGAGTGCAAATTTCGTAAAAATCGCATGCCGGGCTGCGGAATGGGAACCTAGCATGCGAAATTCTGAAGAATTGTCCGTTTTGGGGACAAGACCGACAGACAGGCTAACCGCTATATATACCCAGGTTAATATGAACAAGCTCTCTTAGATTTTCGAATTGATTCAATGCGTTAAACAGTGCTTTTTAGTTTCCGATTTTGATTGAATAATTTAAACAGTTTGCTCGTATATTTTGGTGATTTAAAACAGTTTGTTCTTTACGTGCTACAATGAATGTACTTTAGTGCACTTAGAAAAGAAGATACAAGGTAATAAGTGTAGTATCACTGTACCAATTAGTCAAATCTGCAACGACAAATGAATACACAAAAGTAGGCAGTTTTGGCGTATATTTGTGAAAGAAGTATGAATTTCTTAGTTATTTTTCGGGAGTGTTAATAATTAAATGGTTCATAAACGTGTCTGGATCCACAAAACAAGGTTCAGATATACACAGATGAGTTCCGGAAAAGCCCTGAAACAACTTTAGATGAATGGTGGTGGAGAAATTTTAAAAGCGTTGAGAATCAGAAGCCGTAAATATAACCCAGTTGGAATGGTGTGATTAACAAAAGGGACGATGTACATTGAAGCTACGAGTGCAGTAACCTTCAGGTAAATTATACTATTTTGTTCGAACTTTGATATTTTGGTGTGTGTTGAATAACTTTATAATTGATTTACTTAAAATGGACAATAGTGAAATTGTACTAACAACAGAATTTTAATTTTAAGGTGAAATTTGCTTGTTTAGTAGAAAGGGGTATTTAGTATTTATGTTCTGGATTATGATGAAAATTTGGGTATGTCTTTGAGCTCAATTAGACAAACCTGGTTAATTAACGTAAAGGGGTGGAAGATGCTCCCTTTGTACTCAGACTCAGGTCTGCATATATTGTTATAGTAATTAGTAGGCATCCTACAAGGACTTTAATTCTGGATGCACATTAAAATGATAACAGATTTAATCTTGAAATTTTCTGATACTGAAATTTATGCTGAATTTTAATTTTGAAATTTTAATGTATTGTGAATATTGATGTAAATAGAGTTAACGTTGATGTTTGTGGAAGGAATGTGTTTGTTTTTTTTATGAATGAGGATGAAGGTTTAACTAGAGGAGCAGCCGAGGCGATTAACAGAAGAAAGTCAATGGACCAACACAGTTAAGGTAATGAATAGCTTTTTGTAGGATTCACAGCATTCTTGACGCCCAATTCGTGAGGCTCGATTCTTATACAGGGAAACACAGCATTACTTGGCGTCCAATTCGTGAGGCTCGATTCTAATTAAAAAGGTTTCATAGCATTCTATATATATATATATATATATATATATATATATATAAATATTAATGTGATAAAGAGGTAACGAGAGGTTATTGAAACTTAAATTCTATAAATAAAACCTTTCCAAAGAGAAGTAAGCGGAAAAATTAAAATTTTCAAATATT
>JARFIW010000686.1:0-21281 GCA_036346225.1 Platerodrilus igneus | reverse complement strand
CCAACTGGTCGCCTATACGGGGCAGGGTAACGGTTCTTTAGATTTTGTTTAACGCTCAAAAATCGACACAAATGCAATGGCTTCCATCCGTTTTTGCATAAGAATTATGAGACAAACGTAAGGTGAATTACTTTCACGCACAATTCTTTTCTTAATGAGATTTTCAACAATACCCCAAACTTTCAGACGTTTCGATTTTGACATACCGTAAGGTTGATGATAGATCACTTTATTTTCAGTTAGTACGATGCTTAATTACAGCGTTGACAGAGTCAGATAAAGCAAATAAATCTGAAAAACCTTCAAAAAAAGTTTTTTCGTTTGCAGAGCATTTAAATCAGTAATAACAACATCCGATTTAAGGAATTCCTCATCAGTCGACTTTCTGGAAACAACTTTCAATGCATTTTTATCTATTAATAGAAGTACGTTATAATCCTAAATATTCTCACCAACGACATCATAATTCAAATAATTATGTGGAAGAATAACTAGGCCGACTTGTAACTGAAAATCAGGAAATTTTGTCAAAGCGTTGGTTGAAAACTCTGCGTATGTACAGTGCCATTAAACCACTGCAATGTAGTAAGGCAATGTATCTTTTCAAGGTTTAGTTTATCTACAAATGTTTCGTTTATTAAAGAACACGTGGAACCTGTGTCGACCATGCAACTTGTTTTGTAATCCCCAATTGCGATAGGTAATGTTTTTAAACTCATATCTGAACTAGAAAAACAATTCAACAACACGTTCGTTGCTTATTATGCGAACGGGAGTATGTGTAAAGTTTTCTATCGTTCCAAGAAATATGTTTATTTTGTAGGCGAAAACAATTTTCTTTGCAGTACCTACAAGCGGCGTCAATTTTTTGTTTTTCACACTTATGTGGACTTTAAGTTTTCTTTTTATTTACTTCCCTGTTTGCTGGGTTTTCTTTCGTTTCTTTTTCTTGAACCCGTGTGGGTCCGGGAATAGAATAGTCCCACAGTACAACCTGCCTGTCGCAAGAGGCGACTACAGCGGTCCAACACATACACACACACACGCACTTCATACACGCCCGATCTATACTCACACACTACATACACAAACACATACACCCACACACTTCATAATCACACAGTTCTTCTTGGTTCTTCTTTTTTCCGTTCTCTCCTTGTGCCCCTTGAACCCATGGGGTCCGGGAATAGAATAGCCCCATGGTACGACCTGCCTGTCGTAAGAAGTGACTACAGCGGTCCAACACAGCTCATACACACACGCACACTTTACACACGCACAACACATACACACACACACATACTTCTTATACAACCACCACACACGTACGCACACACACACACTCATACATATCTACACTGGAATTCTGTTTTATTTTCTTTTGTACGATCCTTAGTTTTTTTATTGGGTTTTGTACTTGGTGTTGGTGTTATTCTTATTGGTTTTTTTTCTCGTTCCTTTCGTTCTGCATTCTTCTCCTTATTCCTGTTGCTGGTCTTCTTTGCTGTCGGTCCCTAGTCCGATTGTGTTTGGTCCATCCGCTCCTGTGGTAGATGCTTTCTAGTCCGTTTTTCGTTCTTCGGAAACCACGACTTGGTCGCTAGTGCTTCTGGTTATCGTTTTTTATTTCTTTGTACACCTTGGTCTACATTTAATACTTTAGTTTAACCCACTTGCTATGGAGAAAATCTACATTGAATACTTTAATTTAACACACTTGCTATTGAGAAAATCTAAGCATTACTTTTTTTTAATGATTTATATTACCTGTTAGCTACGAAATGCGCACTTCGTCGATCCTTTAGAAAATTTGTTCTTTAAAATATAACTTAAATTTAATACTTTTCTTTGTACCTGTGAAGCAAGAAATTTTAATTTATTTTCATTGTTAATAGATAGTCGTGGGCGATGTGTTTTTTTGTTTCTGTTTGGTATATAGGCGAATCCCCCCACTCTCCGCGGTTGGTAGTTAGCTCGGTGTTTACTTTTCTTCTGGCGACGTCTAGGTACGTAGCAATTGGATAATGACTTGTGAATTTTTATCTTTACGTTGATAATTATTACGAAAATTTACAATCGCGCGTTTTCGTTTGCAATATTAAGGCACAAACTATTTTCTATATATCAAAAAACAAACTGGAAATTTGCAGGATATTTTCCAGAGTGATTGTACAGTCGTTCTTTCATTTCCTTGGCCAAAAGTAAATAAATTCGGTCTTTAAAAACAATTCATTTTAATTCTATTTTAAATGAGAAGGAAGTCCCGACTATGGCATGTTAAACAGTGTGATTAAATTGCTTCCTTCTAACTTTGTTTCTGATGAGCTGTATTGAATATTAATGAATAAAAGCAAATGCAATAGTGCTAGTGAACTTTATGGTACTAGTTATATAAAAGGTACGTGATAAATATTAGATATATGCATTTGTATCAAATTAATTATCAGCCGTGTTTGCACAAGTTTGCAGCTTAATAAACTGTTCAGGTTGCTGTCGTGCTCTCTACACCTAATGGCATTACTTTGCGCTAGTACGTTCATTTAATAACGTTTACATTCTGTTATTTATTATTCATGTTAAATGGATTCTGGCTATCAATTCGTTCAAACAAAGATTCCTGAATAAAACGGCTTTTTGAAAATTTCTGGTGGGTGTCGCTAGTGGTCAAAACATCCATAGAGAAACTATTTGACGCGCTTTCCAGTGACTTTTATTTGTTTAAAACGGAAATTATATTGATAATTTATCATACCGGGCTGAAGCACTAGAGATGCATTGTAGAAAAATTTTTGTATTTCAAGATGTTCTGAACAACATTAATGACGATGTTAATCTTGTTGTATATTACTTTGTCAAAAATAATTTTAAATTATCTACGAAATTCTGCTTGAAAATGGTTGGATCAATGTCGTATTAGTAGTCAGGTCTGAATTACGCGACTTATTGACAATTCTTAGTAAGTTAATTTTCTATACGCACCTACGTAACGCAACTTGATATGGAGCACCAAAAGAAAATGTCTAGTTAACGAACCTCTAACAAATCGCTCTAGTAACTCAATACAAGGCTAAACCTAAGTTTTTCTAAACCTTCAAGTAATAAAGGATTTTGCATAACTAATGCTGCTGATATTGGCAGTGTGTATATTGTAGCAATGACGACGAACAATTTAGAATTGAAAGAGATAAAACTATAAAACGAACAATGTGTTACGTACAATTTCTGCATTGTTCATTTTCTTATTGTATTCACGATTATACGAATTTTCATTAACAAGGTCAGCTACTTTTTTAAATTAAAATTATTCCTTATTCAAGCATCTAATTAAGTATTTAGTTACAACATTAAATATATGGAATCTATTCTACGTTAATTGGCTTAGGTTGGCAAATGTTAAAATCCTCGCCTCACGGATTCCCTGAAAAAAGTGGAACACCTGCATCGTTTCGATAAATACTTTTAATGTGTTTGCTTTAAAGTGTTGGTTATTAATACTGTCACCAAGAAATATACTGTTATCGCGCTCCGTTATCACACAGGTGTCCACGACGGTTAGAAACAATACCATTGCGAAAAATATGACTTTTTTTATGACAGGTAAAACAAGTCACACCTGATACGGTAGCTGACATTGTTGCTAAGCTCGTTTGCGGAATTCAGTGTCTGAATGAATATCATGTTTGTTAAGTGGTTGCTCACCACCAGAATCTTTTAGATAATTTACTAAAAGGGTTATCAAATCACTTACTGTCGAAATATTTCAATTGAACGCTGCGGTAGATACCACCGGATCGTGTATTGTATGTATGAAAAATTCTATCAAATCAGGTTCACACCAATTAGCACGTACACATTTCAACTTTTCAAATTTCGTGCGTGCATACTCAAAATAACTACTAGAATTAATGCTGGTGTAATTAACTGCGTCGACCAACAATTTTGCCAGATTTCGCTGTCTAGGAAAAGATATAGGAAAATCAGTCTGAAAGCATTTCCAACCATGCAGCAAATCAATTTTTAGCAGATTTTGATAAAAAAGGACCAATTCTACTTACACTTTCTCTGTCTGACTATCCAAACTCGTCTTTATACCCTTCCAGTTTCGATAACCAAACATCTGCGTCAGTAACATCTGTGTCAAAGCTAGGCAAGCCTAAGGATACTGGCGTTTGTGGGTAGTTTTGAGCTTGGGTTGTAGGAGCAGTAAGTGGTTGTTTGTTGACGTTCACACGCCGCTAAGGATCTTACAATACTCAAGCAATTGCCCCTAGACACATACTTAAATATTCACTATCCATTTATCGCATTTAACGTTCACAGCAAACAAAGCAAATAAATAAAATACAATCAATCTATCACTATACGTGTAACCCACACCTGATGTTAGATTTCGGTATAAATTATTAAATGATGCGTCTTAATGAAACATTGACAGACAATCTTTTCCCTACCAATTCTGGGGATCAAATGTTGTGCGATAGACGCAAGCAACATACGCACCGCTAGTTACAAATGTTAAAAGGAATCTAACAATATGCTGCTAGCATTTTTAGTGTTGTTAAATTGCGCCTCCGTTCTGATCTAAATGTATGAATATGTAATATATGTTTAAGGCGACGAGAATGTACAAGGACAGAAAAGCATATTCTATTTAATATAAAGGGGTAATGAATTTGATCAATTAGAAGTCTATGTAAAAAAGGAAAATCTTAGCATTGTTCAATGTTCGGAAATTTTATTACTAGCGAATATTTTTCGAGCGTTGTACGAGTTGAATCCCGTAAGTGTATTCAAATTTTTATAATAAATGAATGATACAAACTTATTCGAATAGTTTCGATTAGTTGTGATTGAATTGCAGTTTCACTCTATTGGTCAAATTGGCCTCTTTTAAAAGATAAAGCGCTATTTTTTTTAAGCTTGCAATTAAAGCTATTAAAACTTTTTCGATACCCACATTACTGCAGGTGTTTAATGTTGTTCGCTTGGAAGTGGTTTTACGGACAAGTGTTTCTAAAAATATATAGCGATTCGAGTAATAAGTTTTGGTTAAAGATAAATATAGAGAAATTTATGTACATGTGGAACTGTTGTTGTGAGGGGTTTTTGGATAAACGGAAGAGCTTGTGTTACAGTCGGAAAAGCTACTAAGTGTATCCTTTCCAGTCAAATTATAAAATGGGGGCGGCCTGTAAAACAAAATTTAAAGGGGGGTCACCGGCACTAGCTAGCGGAAGGTCGTGGATCATATAGA
The DNA here is from genome assembly GCA_036346225.1 of Platerodrilus igneus. NCBI lineage: Eukaryota > Metazoa > Arthropoda > Insecta > Coleoptera > Lycidae > Platerodrilus > Platerodrilus igneus. The sequence continues at coordinate 16,027 of JARFIW010000686.1, read as the reverse complement.
GGGTTGAAATTTTGAAAAAGGGTTAAATTAATTTATAATATACTACAAAAATGTGGCACTTACCTTTCATAAAATATTGTGGCTTAATGACAATTGCCAAGGGCGCCAGACAAGTCGAGAATGTCCAAATGTTCGTACAAAACCTTGAGAGACTTGTCATCCCAAGGAGGACAATTGTTTCTTTTAATCAATTCCTCACTTTTTTCCTACTTATATTAAAAAATAAGAAAAACTATTGACTTAATCAACGGCAAACAAAACTATTTAATTCACAGAGCAATATACGTGAACCTCTTACATTCATTGATTTAGAAATTTAAGTGAATAGGTGACTATGGAATTTATAAAAATTTTGAGTACATAAGTAGTTATCAAACACTTGTATATGAAAAAAACTTATATTATAAATCGTACACTAAATTAATCCTACGGTTTATGGCCAAAACGTCCTAACAAATAAACTAACTAAAAATTGGTCATGCTACTTAACTATCAAATACTTACTTACTAATAATTGTCCATTGTTTGAGGGTTTGTTTTCCAACGTAGAGCAGTTATTAAATTTGGAAAGAGAATCTCGCTTGTTGCTTCTGTTTGTAATGTTTAAGAAAATTGACTGGCACACGAACTCGGCAGAATTTTTGACAATATAACTTACTTGCTGCGTCACACACCTACAAGCTTTTTAAATATTTATCTTGCATCACTATAAATCCGCGACATATGAGCATTACCCTCGCGAAACTGGAAGAGTAACACTTCTTTCCAATTTTTTTACTAACGTGATTCGAAGTGGAATATTCTGTCATGCCAGAGAACGCCACCCGCAAAACTACGTTTCTCTCTACTTCTTAACCACGGTCGGCCCCATTGGAAGAACTCCCTGTCTTTTGGCTAAGCCTTCAAATATATAGACTATTCCTATCCTAATAATTATGAGCGTCATTTTCTGTTATCCAATGACTGAACAGAACCTCCCACAAAACAAGATTTCAGACACCAAATCCAACCCCTTTTTTAGATGAGAATCACGGAAGCAACTATTTTTCCCAAGAATTTAAATTATCTTTTCCTTCTACGAATTACCTAATTATTGCAATGTGGGATCTACCTATGGCGGCCGTAGTCTGGCATTAACAAAGACCGGCAAACCTACTTGAGCCGAAATGAATTTTAAATACAATGGATTTCTCCAGACTACTTAAAATTACTTGTAATATTTGAACAAATCAATTGGAAATAGTTTCCGCTATTTATAAAAGGTTTCGTCTTGTATAACCCGCCTGTCAATCACGAAAGGTTAAGCTTTTCAAACTGAAATTGGTTTTCTTTATTTACGCTAAAAAGGTACTAAGGTTTTAAGAGGTTTATTGTTACTTGGTTTATTAGGGTAGAGCTTTAGATTATTATGACCTGCCGCTGGAATTTTAGTAGCCTGAAGCTATTGGTAAATGTGGTCTTTTATTATAAAAGATCCTAAATAAAATGAGGTAATTTATTGTGGGAATTTTTGTCTATACTTTATGCAAGTTACTGAATTTTAATTTAATTAATTTGTTTAATTGCTAACATTACAAAATAATGTTACACTTGGCCTTGTTGATGTCGGAGTTTTAGGAATTGTAATAATATATCAAGACGGTCTTCAGAACATTTTAACAGGTTATAGTGGTGGGGAACATGTATAAAATCAGCGGTAGATTGATTTTAAACTTTCCTACTCTACGACTTTTTGCGTCTCTGACGATGCTCTTACGAAGCATACGAATCTCTTAGATTCTCTTCATTTGAATGTTAGAATTTTGAACTAACGATAAATGTTTTAAGTAAAAACAGTTTGCTTTTATTTTCATATACTGTTTAAACTATGTAATTAGTTTTGAAACGATTAAATGTCGGAATTTAACCAGTTTTGGTTTTCTACCACAAATTATGATCCTCGTAGAAGAAATTTGATGCACAGCAAAAGTTGGGATGTCTTGTCGAATTGTATAGGATAAAAACTGCTTGGAAAATTTTTTGTTACAGTTTGCAATTTGGAGAAAGTAATCCAGATTTGGGGTTGTTCATTCAAGCAGCAGCACCGAAAAGCATATTAGAATAGGTTCCGCGCGTATATATATATATATATATTGCTGTAAAACCTCTTGAATTACCTGGTCTGTTGATTTTCTTCCGTTAATCGCCTCGGCTGCTCCTCTAGATAACTTTCATCCTCAATCATAAAAAAAAACAAACACATTCCTACCACAAACATCAACGTTAACTCTATTTACATCAATATTCACAATACAATAAATTTCAAAATTAAAATTCAGCATAAATTTTAATATCAGAAAATTTCAAAATTAAATTTATTATCATTTTAATGTGCATCCAGAATTAAAGTCCTTGTAGGATGCCTACTAATTACTATCACAATATATGCAGACCGGAGTCTGAGTACAAAGGGAGCATCTACCACCCCTTTACGTTAATTAACCAGGTTCGTCTAATTGAGCTCAAAGACATACACAAATTTTCCTCATAATCCAGAACATAAATACAAAATACCCCTTTCTACTTAAACAAGAAAATGTCACCTTAAAGTTAAAATTTTGCTGTTAGTACAATTTTACTACTGTCCATTTTAAAATAAACAAATTATAAAGTTATTCAACACACACCAAAATATCAAAGTTCGAACAAAATAGTATAATTTACCTGAAGGTTACTGCACTCGTAGCTTCAATATACATCGTCCCTTTGTTAATTACACCATTCCAACTGGGTTATATTTACGGCTTCTGATTCTCAACGCTTTTAAAATTTTCTCCATCAACATTTATTTAAAGTTGTTTCAGGGCTTTTCCGGAACTCATCTGTGTATATCTGAACCTTGTTTTGTGGATCCAGATACGTTTATGCACCATTTAATTATTAATACCCCCGAAAAATAACAAAGAAATTCATACTTCTTTCACCAATATACGCCAAAACTGTCTACTTTTGTGTATTCATTTGTCGTTGTAAATTTTACTAATTGGTACAGTGATATTAACTTTATTATCTTGTATCTTCTTTTCTAAGTGCACTAAAGTACATTTATTGTAGCACGTAAAGAACAAGCTGTTTTACATCACAAAAGTATTCGAGCAAACTGTTTAAAATTATTTAATCAAAACCGGAAAACTAAAAAGCACTGTTTAACGCATTGAATCAAGTCGAAGATCTAAGAGAGCTTCTTCATATTCCCCTGGGTATATATAGAGGTTAGCCTGTCTGTCGGTCGAGTCCCCAAAACAGACAATTCTAAAGAATTTCGCATGCTAGGTTCCCATTCCGCAGCCCGGCATGCGATTTTTACGAATTTTGCACTCGCACCAGTTAAATCTCAGAAATTTCGACACGGCTTGCAACGTTCTGGAAATAACTAACTGAATTTTATACAGAAATGTTATTTTACTCTCAATTTTGCCTTTTACTTTTCAACCAATCGCAACCCAATGACGTTGCTCCACTCACGCCCTTTTACTATATGTGTCTCGGTCTTGCGCATATTATCTGTCTCTATCTACCCTGTGCTTATTGGTGCAAATTGATATTCTTTATTATCGATTATTTCAGTCCACATGGACTGTTATCTGGGTTAAATAACCCCGTATCGCGCCTTCCCGTGAATATTAAGCCACGGTTTCTCCAAGATTCTTTGTAACCATTAATTATCTGCAAATTTTACGCGGAACAAGCATTTTTAAAAAATACGCAAGTGTTCTGTATTTCGTGCTAAAGCATCCGACCGTTTCCAATATCCGTAGAATCGACATGTTTATCTAAACAAATTAAACTGAAATTGCCTTTTAAAAATACGCAGGTGTGCTCAAACGTAACATTTTAAATACCCTTCTACGATTTGCATTTTATTGGGTTTTTACAAGTTTTTATAGATATTATATGTTACCAACGGTTCAATTAACTTCCATTAAAATAATACCCTTTTGTTTTTAGTGAATCCTAATTAAATATTGAATTATTATCAGTACATTTTTGTTTAATACCGGTTACTTAAAATAGAGTTAATTAATATAAATTTTGCACATAATTTCTCTTTGTTTCTTTACTAGGAATAATTAAATTACATGTAGAGTTTTCTAATACTGCTTTCTTTTATATAAAGCGTCTTATAAATGATTTAAATCTCTCTTATTTTTAATGAACCGAATGAATTTTTATGCTTCATGCTTTTAATAAAGCGTACCTTTTCCCAAAGCTTCTACACGGTGATTAAAATTATTTGATGTGATTATTTAATTTTCTACCCTGGTCTAAATATGAGTATTTTCCCCCTATTTGAATACAAATAATCCCACTTATTTGAATGCAAATATAAAGCATTTAGACTGCCAAACAAAAATTTACAAAAAAATTGCCTATCTCTCTCTACCCTTATCTATCTAACTTACCTACCTTATCTAATCCAAAAATTATTTACACCTACCCTATATCCCTATCCTATTCCTAACTCTCACCTAATTTTATTAACTGAAATTATCCCTAACTTCATCCTACTTATCCATCTCATCCTATATATATCCTATATACCTATCCTATTCCTAACTTTTAACTAATCTTCAATATACTTAACCTATCTTCTTTTCTTCTTACATTTACTCTTTATTCACATCCTAAACCTATTTCTAATTATCTCCCATATTTATCCTATACCTAGCTTTATTTTCTATAACTATACTAAAATTCTTCTATATACACCTATTCTATCTCCTTGTTCGTCAAGTTATTTAAATCTAACTCTCTTCTTGACCCTCCAAGTCTTTCTTCTCACCATCCTAATACTCTTCATCCCTATTTCTCCCCCTTCTATATCTATACTTATCATCCCTATTATCTCACATACAATAAACTTATCATCCCTATTATCCTGACTCTTTAATATTGCTTTTTCTTCAGTCTCTACACATGTCTGTTTCTCATTTACTATTTTTTTCGTTTCTGCCGACAAACCAAACGATACTACTTTAAAATTGTCGATTTTTCCCTCTATGGAAAATCCTATGCACCTTCTAGAATTCTTGTGTAATGGAATCAGCCAGAATAAATTCCTTGAATCTACTTTATTAAAAACAAACTTGCCAATTAACCTCGTCAAAAGTGTGTCCATGGATGGTGGACAATGGAATTGCGGTTTGGTCCGTTGATTAATTTTACGTGCATCTTTACTTAATTCTGCCTTCACCTGCTCCCGATCTGCTGCTGTTGCTTCTACCCCCACTAATTCTGCATGTTTTTGTACTAAAGCTTGAACCTCTACTATCCTATCCTCTGGACATCTTATTGTGTTGATCTGTTTACCTTCATTATCCTCTACCTCTACTACATTAATACTCAACCCCGTGTCATCCTCTGTGACTTCATAACTGCCCTTCCATGGCACTACCCTATCATTAATCCTTATTACCTTCCGTTCCATATCTATCAAAACCCCTAACTTCATCATACAGTCAACACCTAACATGCTCTGAAACTTCAGTCCAGGTACAATTACAAACTCCTGTTCACAGCTTAAATCTCCTATATCTATCCTAAGCACCACAACACTATTTACTACAGCAAACTTCTTTTTATTTGGAGCTACTAAATGGCTACGCTTTATAGGCATAATTCTATCACAAACCTTATCCCTAATTTTGCTGACGAATTCCTCCGATATTAAACTCGCCTCTGCCCCTGTATCAAGTAATACTTCTACATTATTCTCAAAAATTTCTAAATTAATAATTGGCAAACATAATTTTCCTTAGTTTCTGGCTCTACTTCCTCCTCAATTTTGAAAAATTCACGTGGATGTTCATATACATTTACACTGAAATTTAGTGGTCTGTCGCGTTCTAAAAATCCTGTCCAGGTCTGTTTTCCCTACTTGGTCCTGGTCTAGTCGTCACCTCTGCGTATGTCCTAGGCGTTTCCACTCGTTCCGTGTCTGTATTAGCAGTCCCCCTCATGTCCGGTGAACTATTCCTTCTGGTAGGTTCCGGTCTCGGTGCAGGTCCCCTTCCTAAACTATTACTCCTAACGTATGGTCGTCTCTGTTCCCAATTCTGTCGCTGGTATCCGTAACTATTCCCCCTTCTAGCTTAGTTGTCCCGTCTATTGTCAAACCTAACTGTGTTGATCTGTCTTTCCCTATTATCCCGAGGTCGTCCACTACTTACGTCGTCGCTCTGCAGGTATTCTAAAAATATTTCTCTATCCACTATGTTCTGTAGTGCTACGTGTTGTCTTACTTCTACCTCGAAGTGTCGTGATAAATACTTGATAATTTGTCGGTCCGTCAGTGGTGGGTTCAGTTGCTTTGCTATGCTATACTTGCGTATAGCATATTGCTCCTACTTCCTGAAAATTCTCCTTAAATTTCCTGTGATTAAGTCGTCTCGTACCTGGTCTTGTCTGTGGTCACTCCAGTAGTGCTTTAAAATCTGTCTCAAAGTCCGTGTAGGTGTCTATGTCCTGTTCTACTAAATTGTACCATGCTTCCGCATTGTCCTTTAATAAAGCCTTTATCGTATTCAGTTTAGTCTGTTCGTCAAATAAATTTCCCACTAGATTTCTTACACTATTAATAAAAATTTGTGGATTTACCCTGTTATCGCCATAAAACTTCATGTGTTGGTCCAATGATACTCCACCTGTAGAAAATCTGGGACCATCCCCCGTTAAACTTGACATGTTATATTTGATACTACTAACTTCGCGTTCTACCCTGCCTAACTAATCCCTACATGAGTCCGTTACTTCAGTCATTTTTACATTAATCTCTTCTTCACAAAAAATGCGTACTTCGGACCTTAAATGTCCCATTTCCTGTCGAAGACCTGTAATATCACGCTCATTCTTTTCAACCCTATTTTCAACTTCCCCCATTTTCACGGTAAGACTATTTTTAAATTCTGTAAATTCTTTAGTCGACTGTTAAATTTTCCGCTTATCTGCTCTAATTTTTGGTTGGACTCCTCCCTAGCTCTATTAGATTCATCGCTTAGCAGTTCTAATTTTCTGTTGGACTCTTCGTTCATCCTCTCTAGCATTCTCATTATCATCTCGTTTCCTTGATCCCCTGATTCCGTCCTCGACTGATCTCTACTGCCTCCAGCTTCTTCCATTTTCGAATTTTTCCCACACAATGCACTATCGTCACTTCCAATTTCCACTCCTTGACTCCTTAACCACTTCTTTCTCTGCATACGTTCTAATCACTCACACACACTCTAAAATACACTTAAATTTATACACACACAGAAACTCTCTCTCTCAGATCGCCAGTTTCCTGGAATAAAATCACAAAAATTTTATTTGGAACTCGAGCCTCACTTTTTGGGTCGCCAAATTATGCTGTGAAACCTCTTGAATTACCTGGTCTTTTGATTTTCTTCCGTTAATCGCCTCGGCTGCTCCTCTAGATAACTTTCATCCTCAATCATAAAAAAAAACCAACACATTCCTACCACAAACATCAACGTTAACTCTATTTACATCAATATTCACAATACAATAAATTTCAAAATCAAAATTCAGCATAAATTTTAATATCAGAAAATTTCAAAATTAAATTTATTATCATTTTAATGTGCATCCAGAATTAAAGTCCTTGTAGGATGCCTACTAATTACTATCACAATATATGCAGACCGGAGTCTGAGTACAAAGGGAGCATCTACCACCCCTTTACGTTAATTAACCAGGTTCGTCTAATTGAGCTCAAAGACATACCCAAATTTTCATCATAATCCAGAACATAAATACAAAATACCCTTTCTACTTAAACAAGAAAATGTTCACCTTAAATTAAAATTTTGCTGTTAGTACAATTTCACTACTGTCCATTTTAAAATAAACAAATTATAAAGTTATTCAACACACACCAAAATATCAAAGTTCGAACAAAATAGTATAATTTACCTGAAGGTTACTGCACTCGTAGCTTCAATATACATCGTCCCTTTGTTAATTACACCATTCCAACTGGGTTATATTTACGGCTTCTGATTCTCAACGCTTTTAAAATTTTCTCCATCAACCATTTATTTAAAGTTGTTTCAGGGCTTTTCCGGAACTCATCTGTGTATATCTGAACCTTGTTTTGTGGATCCAGATACGTTTATGCACCATTTAATTATTAATACCCCCGAAAAATAACAAAGAAATTCATACTTCTATCACCAATATACGCCAAAACTGTCTACTTTTGTGTATTCATTTGTCGTTGTAAATTTTACTAATTGGTACAGTGATATTAACTTTATTATCTTGTATCTTCTTTTCTAAGTGCACTAAAGTACATTTATTGTAGCACGTAAAGAACAAGCTGTTTTACATCACAAAAGTATTCGAGCAAACTGTTTAAAATTATTTAATCAAAACCGGAAAACTAAAAAGCACTGTTTAACGCATTGAATCAAGTCGAAGATCTAAGAGAGCTTCTTCATATTCCCCTGGGTATATATAGAGGTTAGCCTGTCTGTCGGTCGAGTCCCCAAAACAGACAATTCTAAAGAATTTCGCATGCTAGGTTCCCATTCCGCAGCCCGGCATGCGATTTTTACGAATTTTGCACTCGCACCAGTTAAATCTCAGAAATTTCGACACGGCTTGCAACGTTCTGGAAATAACTAACTGAATTTTATACAGAAATGTTATTTTTAACTCTCAATTTTGCCTTTTACTTTTCACCAATCGCAACCCAATGACGTTGCTCCACTCACGCCCTTTTACTATATGTGTCTCGGTCTTGCGCATATTATCTGTCTCTATCTACCCTGTGCTTATTGGTGCAAATTGATATTCTTTATTATCGATTATTTCAGTCCATGGACTGTTATCTGGGTTAAATAACCCCGTATCGCGCCTTCCCGTGAATATTAAGCCACGGTTTCTCCAAGATTCTTTGTAACCATTAATTATCTGCAAATTTTACGCGGAACAAGCATTTTTAAAAAATACGCAAGTGTTCTGTATTTCGTGCTAAAGCATCCGACCGTTTCCAATATCCGTAGAATCGACATGTTTATCTAAACAAATTAAACTGAAATTGCCTTTTAAAAATACGCAGGTGTGCTCAAACGTAACATTTTAAATACCCTTCTACGATTTGCATTTTATTGGGTTTTTACAAGTTTTTATAGATATTATATGTTACCAACGGTTCAATTAACTTCCATTAAAATAATACCCTTTTGTTTTTAGTGAATCCTAATTAAATATTGAATTATTATCAGTACATTTTTGTTTAATACCGGTTACTTAAAATAGAGTTAATTAATATAAATTTTGCACATAATTTCTCTTTGTTTCTTTACTAGGAATAATTAAATTACATGTAGAGTTTTCTAATACTGCTTTCTTTTATATAAAGCGTCTTATAAATGATTTAAATCTCTCTTATTTTTATTGAACCGAATGAATTTTTATGCTTCATGCTTTTAATAAAGCGTACCTTTTCCCAAAGCTTCTACACGGTGATTAAAATTATTTGATGTGATTATTTAATTTTCTACCCTGGTCTAAATATGAGTAATATATATATGACTCTCAGGTAACTGTACCTTATCGTTGTACGATGTAAATATGTAATTGTTAATTTTCTGGTGGGAGTGTGATTTTATGTTAACTAAGGACAAAAAGCGGGTTTTTTTAATATTTTAATTTGGGTATTGTATGTTTGAATTTATGTATAGGTTTAAGAATAATTTAAGATATATGATTTATTTGATATTATGTACAAGATAAGAGGACCTGTTTAAAATATGTGTGTGAAAAAAATTTGCACTACAGGTCCAGGTTTTATTATGGACTCATATTGAAACAGAAATAGAGTAAAAAATATGTGTTAATGCCCTATTACTTTCTGTCAATTAATACAATATATTATTATATGTAAATATTGATCTTGAAATTTTACTGTTAAGAGAGTATGTATATAACTTGTAAATGAGGCGTGACAGAGAAGATTAATTTGATTTTGACTTATATATTAATTTTAGTTGGGGTGTAAATAAATGTTGTCTATTTACCGTAGCGGGATTTTTCGTGTTGATAGTTGATTTTCAGGAAAGTGGACAAAACAGCTGTGGCAAATTGTTAAGCATTAGTGATATTATACAAGGGGGTGACAGGAAAGTAAGGTCTCCAATTTTTTTTATAGAAAATGACATTTATTTACAAAGTGTGATACATCGTTCGAAAGGCCAGGGTCTTAGCTATTTTACAACATAATTGTAATTTTTTTCAACACTTTCCGCATCCGCGCGATGTACTTTTGTATGCCGGTGTCGTACCACTCTGCGTCCGCCTCGCGCAGCCAGGTGTTGACCTCTTTTTTAACCTTCGCGTCCGACCCAAACTTCTTCTTTCCTTCAAAGTCCTCAACAGTCGCGCGGCAATTTCTGAGGATTTCTGCCTCCACTGCAGGAACAATCTCATCCAAGAGCGACGACCGGCCACTTTTCTCCACGTAGTCAACGTTACTTCGCCCGGAATTAAACTTCTTTTTTCCTTCCAAGTCCTTAACAGTCGCGCGGCGATTTCTGAGCATTTCTGCCTCCACTGCCCGAACAATCTCATCCAAGAGCGGCGACCGGCCACTTTTCTCCACGTAGTCAACGTTACTTCGCCCGGAATTAAACTCGCGGCACCACTTGCGCACGTTTTTAATGTTCGTACAGTTTTCCCCGTAAACTTCAACCAATTGACGATGAATTTCTTTTGGTGTAGTTGTAGTGGGGAACCAGGCAACACGGCGTTGTTGCCAGATTTCGCCTAGCGCGGAACCCGGCGAAGTTACAGCGTTGGAGCCTTACTTTCCTGTCACCCTCGTATAAAGAGGTCTTAACATTTAAATAGGCACCAGAATTAGTAGGTGTGGAGGTGGTAGCTATATATATATATATATATATATATATATATATATATATATTATATATATATATATATATATATATATGTGTGTATATATATATATATATATATATATATATTTCCGCAAAAGCTGATCTGCTAACGCCCCTAAATGGGGTTGCCAATAATGCCGCGTAGTTCGACGTCCACGATTTGAAACCAAAAATGCTACGACGTCCGTTGCAATAATGACTCCAGATAAATATTTACAATTATATTATCATAGAAAGTAACAGAGCTTTACCACAGTCTTTACTTTAACTCCGGTTTAATACGAGCTCATAATAAAACCTTAATCCTTCGTGTTATTTTTTGCACGTCAATCTCCAAAAATACCCTTTTACCTTGTACATACACCAAATATTATTAGAATAATAAATCTTTTCTAAACATAAATTCCGATATAAAATACAGTACAATTTGTATTTTTATTTTATCAAATTATACCCACAATGCACAAAAATACTTGTTTATACACATATGCAAACAAAATCAACAGTTACCTGGATTCTATGACTGCCCACAGAACTGCCATCATCCCATCAACGACAGCTAACTTCAGGAATTCCCCCAATTTTAATTGCAACACTCAGAACTACAACCTGCTGCCACATCAGCACGACATCCTTTGGTCTACCAATTCCATAGTGCCTTCAGGCTCCCAATTGTTGGTAATCAAACAAATCGACCATACAGACATTTACTCCACTTCCAAATTTTAAACTTGGCAAACTTAGTGCAAATATAATTCTAACAGGCTTTACTTACATAAATTAAACTTTATTTCAACTTGTACAAGTAACTTTTTTTTCTTGGAGCAGTCAGCTGGTTGTAAGCTAAGTGTGAGGTACGCTTGTTGAAAAACCCAGAGAGTTGTCTGCTTGTCGAAAAACTAAAAGAGCCCCACAACGCTCTGTTGGTGGTTATATACCCTTATCTCCACCTCCAGCCTGCTGAAATTTTTCAAATTTCTTTCAATACAAACAAACAACACCTCTAACCGCCCACAATTCGTAAAATCGTTCAACCGCCACTTTCCTTCTACAAACACTTCAACTCACGTATACAAACTTCAACGGCCTACCGAAATCCTAAAATTTGTCGCCACTCCACAAGCTAACGTGTATATTTCTTTGTATTTCCTACACAAACAAACTCCAACGACCAACAAATGCTGTGTATTCGTTCTAACCGACTACATTTTCCAAACATTTCCTTAAAATTCATTTGAACATAACAAACGTTCCCACTCTACTAACCTATTTTCGTAAAATTTCTACAGTCCCACTCTAAAATCTTGTGTATATTTACTCCAACTGACCATTTAAACTACGCCCCTAATTCAACGTGTTTTATCTATCTCCCTTTAACCTACACACTGAAATCCCCTGTCTCTTACTTTGTACTCATGCCACTTACCCACTCTCAACAACGTTCCAATTATGCTTCTTTTACTTATACCTACCTATTCTATCTAATAATCTGACCTTGTTTCTTTATTTTCACTCCTAGTCAACTAACACTTAACACGTGATATCCCTCTCTTACTTCATCCATTCTAACCAATAACCTTTCTTTGTTTTGCTGTTGGCACCCTGCATTAGTAACTGAGACATAGCCTTCTTTAAGTTTCATATCTTTTTAACGAGGTTACAAATTCATTTTAATTGACAGCGGACAATAACACTCGTTTGTTTGTGCAGTCTCATCTGCGACGCCCTTTAATAAGAATCCGAGAACGGCTTCCTTCGTTTACCAATTACAATCTTCGGACAGCTTTCACAACACTTTAAAACTCGTAACCAATAACATAACGACCACTTAATTTTAGTAAATACTATTCCGAAAACAGTTTAAAGCTTTTGCAAATATACATCCCATTTTGCTATAATTAAGAGTATTTGAATTTATGTCAAATACTAATGTTAAATTTGCTTATAAAATAAGAAACTTTAAATGCTTTCTATACACGCTATATCTTATGAATATTTACATTATAACACACGCTAAAGGATGGTGCTATAATTAACTTTTAACTGTAAAATTAATAATTTTACTCTGACTCATGCGAAAATCGTTTCAAATTGTTGTTTATATATTTCACATTCTGAAACTTGAAAGAAACTACTAAATGTAATAATAATGTTTTTTAACAATATATTCCAATATATATATATATATATATATATATATATATATATATATATATATAGAAAAGATATTTGATTTTGGTTCTTGGGATAAAGTCGCTTCATAAATATAAACAACATTAAATGTGTATCATTTATTAAATCGTACGTTTCGGTGATAATTTACACCTTAATCATCGATCTACATGAAAAAGTATATAAATAGGTAATTCATATAACAGGTAATATATGTTTAACTTACATTTACTTGATAAAATTATTTTATGTATTCACCCATAATAAAGTAACAGAAGGAAGCTTGTCATATTACTGATTAAAATTAAAATTAATTTTGAATGAAATGTCAGTTCACTTATTTGACAAAAATGTAGGATCAGGATGACATCAAACAACAAATTATGACACTATTTGATTATATTTTTTTATTTAAATAGTAGTATGTGGTTTATTTGTAAAAATTTTTTTTATGGTGGGTTGCATAAAATAGTTAGATTTTAAAATCATATATTTTTACAGTGTAGTAAACAGGTTGACTTTTGACTTAAATTAAATAAATTCTGTGTGTAAGCAATATCATTATAGTTAGTATATTTTTTTGAATTAAAGTGTATAGGTATGATAAACTGTGTAAATTATTGATGTCTTCTTTGTGATTGATGGAATTTTGTTCTTGGTTTATAATGAAATGATTCTAAGCTAAAAGTCTTTTTTGTAACATTTCTATATTAAAATTTATTAGCATTATCATAAAGACTTTGATCTTTTTAACAAAACAAAATCATCAATCACAAAGAAGACTTCTAATAATTTAACATACAGTTTACCATATCATACACTTTTAATTCAAAAAATATACTAACTATAATGATCATTTGCTTACAACAGAATTCTATTTAATTTAAGTCAAAAGTCAACCTGTTTACTACACCTGTAAAATATATGATTTTGAAAATCTAACTATTTTTATGCAACCCACCATAAAAAAAATTTTTACAAATAAACCACATACTACTATTTAAATAAAAATATAATCAAATAGTGTCATAATTTGTTGTTTGATGTCATCCGATCCTACATTTTGTCAAATAAGTGAACTGACATTTCATTCAAAATTAATTTTAATTTAATCAGTAATATATGACAAGCTTCCTTCTGTTACTTTTATTATGGTGAATACATAAAATAATTTTATCAAGTAATAAGTGTTAAACATATATTACCTGTTATATGAATTACCTATTTATATACTTTATGTAGATCGATATTAATGTAAATTATACGAAACGTACGATTTAATACAAATGATACAATTTAATGTTTTGTGTTTAATTTATGAGCGACTTTATCCAAGAACCAACAAAATCTTTCTAATTTAACTACGCTCTAAGAATTATCAAGAACCTTTATATATATATATATATATATATATATAATATATATATAAAGTAAGATTAATGAGTCTTAAATTTAAAGTAAAGAATTTGTGCAAGTGACTCAAATTAGCACGAGGCATACTGCAGGCTTCGCCTGAATTGGTCATCAGGACTAGTTGTAATATTTAATACAGACACCTTATGGGAAGTACAGCATCACCTTTTAAATTATAACTTTTGGCAATGGAAAAGGCAGTTGATCCGGATCTCCTCCGTGCCGACTGTTGTTGAAAACCTGCGATGTCAGGTGAAACAACACAAGGCCACAGGTTGTTAGCTAGGTGATGCTGTACTTCCCATAAGGTGTCTGTATTAAATATTACAACTTTGCTACTTCTGTCCTGATGAGCCCCAATTAGGGCGAAACGCGTTGACAGTATGCCCTCGTGGCTGAATTTGAGTCACTTGCCAATAATTCCTTTGTACTTTATATATATATATATATATATATATATATATATATATATATATATATATAACTTTTAATGTGATGTTATTTTGGGATGCACTCGTTCGTAAAGCAAAACTAATCAGTCAGTTGTAATTTAATTTCTAACGTTTCGGCATGTAATTTATGCCTTAATTATAGAATAATTACTATCACTTAAAAAATGCTATTAATAGAAACACTAATTTATGACATACGGTATAAGTATATATTTTTAAAACATATTTAAACTCTAACAAACATTGGAACAGTTATAAAACAACTAAAATACTTAATAATTATGTAGAAGCGAAGTTAGCCTATAAGTCTGGAAGCATTATGGGATGGTGTAGTTTCATCGACAGATTCAGCCTTCAAACCTGGATATGAAGCCACCAAGTAGGCAGCTATCGTCATTATGACACATATCTGAAAAAAATATACCAATATTACTGAAGTGCATTTGAAATTTAAACGATTCTGTACAAACCTTTACGAAATAGATATAATGTCTTTATTTGTATATGAAGAATTAGTTTAACCACAATTATTGGATAGCAGTAGGGGATTTTTGGTTCATGCAGGTATGGGTTTTTATAATAAATGAACAAACTGCAATATTTTAAAGGATATTCAACAAGCTAAGTGATAGAATAACAGATCTCGCGCTTGGTACAAAAGTAAATATGCCCAAATTAGCTCATTATCATGAGGAAACTGAAAAATTGTACGATCAAATTGAAGAGGCTATTCGGGCCCTTGTATTAACTGTTTAAGTAATACAGTGAAATACAGCTACCTTAGACTTGATAATAATTAACATTTCATTCAAGTTGTAAGTTTCGAATAAGGCCAATTGCTAAGCTTAAAATTTTCTATTTGAGTTTGTCACTGAATCTTATGCATCTTTTAATAATTGCTGCAAGTGCTTTATACAAATTACATAAATTTCGTAGTACTTCTAGAATACCTTGTCGAAAGACAGTTTGCTTCATGAACTGTAAAAGAAAATCTCTGTTGTTCCATTACATCTGTTGTATTTTTAGCTTAGTCCTGCGTTTTAAGGGTAC
>JARFIW010000685.1:0-57057 GCA_036346225.1 Platerodrilus igneus | reverse complement strand
ACCTTAGCTGCCATTAAAATGCTTGCAGAACGATTTCATAAAGATATGCCTTCATGCTTTAAAATACAACGTCCCGGTCCAATGTGTATTCTAACAAAACACGTGCCATTTAAACAACCGGTATTATACATTCAATATGAGGAGCAGTTGCAAAAATAGGAAGTTGATCAACTTTGCTTTTACCGGTTATGTCTGGAAATAATTTTGAGTCCCAATGAACTATTACAAATTTCAAATCTAACTAAAAAAAATTTGATTCAACGCTAATATTTGTGAAATGTTTGTTGAGTTCTAATAGAGGTTCGATTTATAATGAATTTTTGAGGGTATAGAGAAATGACTAGTGTTAGTATTGCTTTCCTATCTTGTTTAATTCTTGATGGGCCTGGGGTCACAAAACTTGAGATTTATATTTCCATTGCATTTCCTATCTCTTTTATTTTCTACCTCTTTATTTTCTATCTATTCTAAACTAGATGTAACAGCAACTTGCACTGAGAGAAAAATATTATTTAAGCAAAAACTTGTAATTCAGTTTTACAAATGTAAAACCACCGAATAAAAATATAATGTTTATATTGTTTATTGTTTTTTTGTTAAATCTAAAATACCTGCGTCAGGTGTTTCCAGGTATAAGCTCTCTCTTGTGTGAGTTTCTTTTTCTCACGAACGTCTTTTCTTTGTCTCAATACCAGATAACTTCATATCGTTGCCTATCATGCATTCTGGATGACTTTTATTCTTTGCAATTGAAAAAGTGTTTGTCTTATCAATTTTCATCCTATCCTTGGCATTTATGTGTGCGATATCGGACAAATCACCTACATTTTCTTTAAACTTTTCCTCCTGTTTCTGCATAAATCACTACTTCTAGTCTTACTTTTATCAAGATTTCATAACTCTTTGTACAGTTGTTTTCAGTTGTTTAAACAAAGGCTGCAATCTCGAGTTGGAATTCATGCTTTTTTCCAATCAACTTTACCATTCGCATATTGTTTATTCTACTAACAAGAAAAATTTTTCATAGTGGCATTTTGTTAAAATATAGTATTGTTATACATTTTACACAACAATAACATAATTAGGTAATTCATGTTAAACATATAGAATAAAATTATAAACATACAATTGGCTAAATTCATTAGAATGATCAAAAAGCTCTTACAGTACGGGTCTGATACGTCTTCACTCATTGAGTTTTAGGAATAAACTATAAAGGCACATGTATAGGATTCTTAGAAACAAGCACATTCAAATTACATTGAAATATCTCTGAGTCTGTGTGCAACAGACATGTCTCTTGTATTTATCATCACTGACGCCACAATTTTTCTGCCGAAGTAGCTTAAACTGCTTACACTTTTAAGTATTTATTTTTAGTGTAATGAAACTTATGATACCTCTTTGAAAATGATTATTTAACCATCTGGTTTAAATAAGACTTCAACATTAGCATTCAACAGTTTGAGCTTTCGAAAATATGTTGAAGTTTCTCTTTTGCAGTTATTCAATATATTACACACTTAGTGTACCATGGATTAAAACTGCTATTATTGTATTATCAGCATTTTATGTATTGAATGAATTATTTATTTCTTGTTACATCATACCAAACATAGAAGTGGTGAATAGCTTTGAAAAAGTTTGTGCAGTAGAAATAAATTTTAAAAAATCGCAAAATTGAAATAATTATCAGAACTGTATGCTCGATGTGGCATGTGTTAATATTATTCGACGGATTATAAATTATAACCATTTTCATTTCTTACAAAAAGTAACAAAATTAGATACCACAGTAAAAAATGAGGATCACCTAACAGTTATATTTGAATAAAAATATATAACCTTTTACAATATAATTGATAGTACATTTTTGATGTTTAAATGAAGAAATATTTTTAAGTATAATTTATGAATTGGTGTAAAATGATTCTTGTAAATTTTTTTAAAAATATGAATACCAAAGTTTTATTTTGAACTATATATACTTTTGAAATATCTTACTTATAAAATTGTTTCTGTAGGTGCAGCTGCAAACATTAACAGTGCGTCTATCATACCATGATATGCGCATGTTTTTGCAAATATTAAATTCGCTGCCTAAGCAAATGTTTAAGAGCAGTACCGAAGTACGTACAGCTTTATCGGACATCAAAGAAAGTAAGTTAATGGGATTATACTAAAGCTCCTGAATTATATTAACCCTGACAACTATATTTTTAGGCATCTATGTGTTTTGTATTCAAGTTTATGGATAACACTGAATCTGTTAAGATTCAGCTAATTTATAGGTTGATGTGTACATAAAAGTTTGCACATTTCAGCATTTTCAAACGTGACATCGGCTTGTTTAAAAGAAAGTTAATTTTCAAGAGGACAAATGGTGCCAAGAACTAAATTTTAAAAGTTATCAGTAGTAATAAACTAAGAACATTGATAATCGAAATAATTAAATAACAGTTCTCGAAAGCACATTGCTCGGCAATAGATTTATGCCGAAGGCAGAGGTTTGTTGCCGAGCAATCTGCTTGAGAGAACTTAAAGTATTGAGAATTTATTGATGTTTGAGGTTTATTCGCAAGAAAATTTTTAGCTTAAGTTTAAAATAAAACAAAGTACAAATTTACAATTATTAAAATTACAGTTAGAAAAACTAAACGAAGGACGAGATAAACTAGTTTCTGTAAACGACAAAGAAGTATATCCACGTATGGAGCCAATTATTATCTTTATCAACATTTAAATATGGTTTTATCGAACTGGCACAATTATGATCTGTAGTTTTTACGAGTTCTTGCTCTTGAACTTGTTTTTTTCTAATTCAGTCACTGCTGTAGATCTGTAGAATGGTTGGTAATTTTCTTTTCCTTTATGGTTTAGCCCAATAATTTCGGCAGATGATTTTGTCCAATTTTGAATTGTATTTCTTCCAATAGGATCATTTTCAGTTTTCCAATGACGATTTTCGTCTTAAAAACATTCTATTGGATTTAATATTCGAACTCTGTTTTGACATTAATTTCGTTTTCTATTAAGAATTTACTTTTTGCACAATTTTTTGACCCACCTTGACAGGTTTTACTAAAATGGGATTATATTTTAATTCGGTTTGTTGCAGAACCATTGTTATTTTTTCGGGTTGAAAATAATCAGTCAAGTAAGCAGCAGCTTCTCCACTGCACGAAGCCAATTCTACCGCTGCAATATGGTAAAACTTATGTTGTAGTCTCCAGGAATGTTTTCAGCCCATAAATGAATTATTTTGGTTATTTCATCTGTACTTAAAACTGCTGCACTTTGCATTCTTTGGTCTGTTCTTAAAACTGCTGACTTTGCATTCTTTTAGATGATTTGACTGTAATTTTTTACGCACGGTATCTCAAGCACTTCTGGCATGTTGAAATACGATATTCTTGAATGGATCTGTTATTACTTTATATTCTCGATAATACTTTTCTTGTAATAGCTTACTTTTTGCATTCCATACTATTTTAACAGTCAAATAACTATAAATCTGGACAGGTTGCTTTCGCTTAGGCTTATGAGCCAGGGTTGAAATGTCAAAGGTGGTACAAATCGGGGTTTGTCTCCAAGAAGGGCAGTCCATGAAGGTTGTGAACGAAGGAGTCAATTGGAAATTTTCCGAGTTTGTCAATTTTGCATTAACGTCATATTTTACATGTTAAAAATAATTAAAATCAGCTACATTTTCACGAACCGAGCACCCAAACGCACGGTGCAAGAGAGAAAGCAATGTTAATAAACACATTAGTAAGACAGAAACAGGTTCAAGTAGGATTCAAGAAATAAATACAGGATTTTAAAATATATATAATATGAACGATGTTCTAGACGCAAATTAGAATATTGGGTGGTGTATTTCTTTTCTGATAAAAATTGAATGACAATATCAATTGAAAGCTTTACTGAGCGGACAGAAATTTACCAGTAAATATTCACAATTTTTAAAAGTATCAGTAATCTTAAGTACTAAACTAATAATAGCATCCTTGGTAGACGAATTTTTTGCGATATCTAAATTGTTGACAGCATAATGATTCATTATCTTCAGGATACGCTAACATCTTAAAAACAGTTTCAGAAATTTTTGAAAATACAGACGGCAACGATATCAGACTATAGTTTTCAATGTCATTATATGAACTTTTTTTGTGTATCGGAACCAGCTTAGGATGCTTTAGAGCTTTGGGTAAAATAGCAGTTCTAATATAGTAATTAATTAATTTCGTTAGTGGAATTATATTAGCTAGTATTTTAATCCTAGAAATGTTCAAATTATAATTATCCTTGGAATTTTTGATTTTATTAATGCAATAGTATTCATTAAATAATCATAAGATAATTCTTTAAAGGCAAAGGAGTCTTCTGTATCATTTGCATTGATGTACCTGTGTAATTACATACTTGTAATTGCTGTTTATTGACTATTGTTTGCTTGTAATTAGGTCAAAGTAAATCTAATTTGCAAGTGAGTCGCCTGCCTAACATGAGTAATGTGGGCGGCTCACCTGTTGTTGAATGTGGTATCAGCCTGCAGTTTGCTAAAATAAATGTATTGCATCTTGTAATGTCATGTCTTGATATATTTCACTTTTATTGAACGTTTAAATGTGTCAATAATATTTTCTGTAGCATTGTTAGTAGAAGGATGGTACGGTTCTGTTGTAATATGTTTGATACCATTCTTTTTATAAAAGATTCGAACTCATTTGATGTAAAACATGTAGCGCTGTCTGAAACTAACATTCTCAGTAAACCAAAACAAGAAAAATTTGTCGTAATTTATTAATCATAGCATTTGAAGATGTAGAATTTACTATAAAAATTTCAGGCCACTTACTATAAGAATCTATGGCTACGAAAAATTCTTTTCCCATGAAAGGTCTGGCATGATCAATGTGGATGTCTTGCATAGGTGATGTAGCAGCTTCCATGGATGTAACAATCCCTTTGAAGGATTTTCTGCGTGTTAGCACAAGCGTCACAAGTTGAAACTAACGATTCGATGTTTTTGTTTATATTAGGCCACCAAACATATTGTCGAGCTAACATTTTCATTCGCATCATTCCAACGTGATTTACATGCAATTCTTTAAGTATTTGTTTTGTAAACTTGAAGGAACTATCACTCTGGAACCCCAAAGAACGCATAACCGTGTCCTATGGTCAATTCAGATCTTCTTGTGTAATATGATAGCGGCGTATCTTGATTGTAATCAAGCCACCCTGATGCTGTAAATGTAGTACTTTTGAAAGTATGGGATAATTGGGTGAACCGGGCAATATCCACTGCAGTGTAAGGTAATTCTTGCATATTGTTTATAAACAAGAATGAAACTTCCTCTAATTCTACAGGATCCGGATCTGGTTTTCAATCGGTAATTGTGAAAGAAAATCAGCAACTCGCGTTGACCTGCGACTTAATGTATTTTATGTCGTAATCATATGCAGAAAGTGTGAACAACCATCGCTGCGTAGGAGCTGCTAACGTGGGCATAACTCCAGCATTAGGGTTGAATATTGACAGTAAGGGACGGTGGTCAGACCAAAGAATGAATTTCTTTCCATATAAGTATTGGTGAAAACGTTTAATTCCAAATACAATACTTAGTGCTTCTTTGTCAATTTGTTCGTAATTTTCTGACCTTTGTTTAAAGCTTTTGAAGCGAATGCAATAGGAACAAGTTCATTATTGCTATTCCGTTGAAATATCACAGCGCCAGTGCCATATGATGATGCATCACACCTCAATTCCGTGGTTTTATTTGGATCAAAGTGTGCAAGTGTAGGTGCATTTTGCAGAGCTTGCTTTACCTTTATGAAAGCGTTCTCACATACTGTAAACCAATTCCATTTTGTATTTTCTTTGTAAGATTATAGAAGCCGTAATAATGTAGACATGTGAGGCGTAAATTTTGCATAAAATTTACAAGTCCGATGAAAGAACGTAACTGTAGTAAATTTTGTAGTGTAGGAGCATTTAATATAGCTTCTAATTTATCTTTAGTAGGTTGTAGACCATACTTTGAAATTTCATGTTGTAAGTGAGTTACTTTATTTAAAAGAAATTTGCACTTTTCTTTTTTGTAGACGAACACCATTCGTTTCGAGAATAGAAAGCACTTTTCTAAATTTGCAATGTATTGTTCTGTAGTTTCACCTGTGATGATGATATCATCTTGAAAATACCAATGTTATCAAAACTTGAGAGCATTGTATATAGGCGTTTTTGAAAATTTCTGTGGCGGCAGCAATGCCGAAAAGGCAATCTCGTGCCTTAAAAAAATTCCTTTATGTGTATTTATCGCACACATCTCCTGTGATTGTACATCCAGAGGTAAATGAAAAATGTGTATTTCATATCTAATACTGGAAATTGTTTACCTCCTGCAAGTTTTGCAAATATTTCGTCTGCTGTAGGCAGCAAATATTTATCAGTATGTAGCTGTGGATTCTCTGTAATGCGGAAGTCTCCACACAGAGGAACACTTTCGTCTTTCTTACTGCAGCCCATTCGCAGTAATATGTAGGTTCGAGAATTCCTTGATCAACAAGACGATCTAATTCCTTCTCAACTTTAGAGCGCATTGCAAAGGGTAGCGGTCTCGCTTTGCAGAATTTAGGTACTGCACCTTGTTTCAATTTTAGTGAAACTGTGGCACTTTTAAACAACCAACCCCTGGCTCGAAAACTTTGTACTTTTGAAGAATTGTGTTGATGTTTACATTAGCATCGGTAGTTGTATTATTGTACAGTAAATTTCGTAAATTGACTTTGAATTGTTTAGGCAATTTCTACCAATCAATGAAGGTCCATTTCTTGGTATCATTAGGAATTGGTACGTTGCACAAAAATTTCCAATTTGTGCTGTGCAGTGTAGTGCACCGATTGGCTGTAATTTATGTCCATCGTAGGATCTAAGTATTACGTTACACTTTTTAAGAGTGAGGTTAGAAAAAAATTTCTTGAATGTAATTTTAGAGAGCACTGAAAATGCAGAGCCAGTATCAACTTTCATGTTCAATATTGTAGTATTGATTTTCACAGCAAGGATGATAGGTTTCACTGTACTATTTTCGCGTATGTTGTAAAAGGATTGTAATTCTAAATTTTCATCAGCAGATGGTTGTGTATCAGTTTGTAATAAGTTATTTGTAGCAACTCTTGACCTTGAACTACAACTTAGTTTGTTGTCCTTGTTGATAACTTTGAAACAAACACTTGCTAGATGTCCACGTTTGTTGCACTTGTTACAAGTTTTATTCATTGAGAACATTTATTTGCAAAATGTGCTGTATCTGGATAATTTGAACTTGTCACCTTCCCGGTTTTATTATCGATTTTGTATTGAGTTTGCATACTGTTAACTGCGAAAGATCGTGCCTGGCGTAATTCATTAGCATCACGTTTTGCACTTTCATAACTTAGTGTCATGTCTGTAGCAGTTTGGAGTGTAAGGTTTTCAACAGTAAGCAATTTATTTAGCAAAACTGCATCCTTCATGCCAAACACAACTTGGTCGCATAATCTTTCATTCGGCTGGTTAGCAAACCTGCAATGTGTAGATAAGCGACGTAGTTTATTGACGTAATCAGCGAAACTTTTATTATCTTGTTGAACTCGCTGTGTAAATTTGCTGCTTCCATTGTAACATTCGTTGGATTGAAATGTTTGTGTAATTTTGAAGTAAGATTCTCATAGGCTGAATCCTTGGGTATTGTAGGTGTAATTAGGCTGCATAGTAATGCATAAGCATCTTTTCGAACAGTTAGTAGAATTGTTTTTCATTTGTTGAGATCAGTAACTCCGTTTGCTTCAAATAAGCTTCTAATCTTGATATAGCATCCGGTTATCAAATATGTAAATACTCCCTGTATGTTTGTTGTGGTTTTTAGCATTCTTCTTAATCTTCTTGTAGACGTAAAATTCTCCA
This sequence comes from Platerodrilus igneus, assembly GCA_036346225.1. Taxonomy (NCBI): domain Eukaryota; kingdom Metazoa; phylum Arthropoda; class Insecta; order Coleoptera; family Lycidae; genus Platerodrilus; species Platerodrilus igneus. Next base: position 49,103 of record JARFIW010000685.1, on the reverse strand, counting down.
TTTTGGATCAGGAATGTAGCATAGCTGCGTAACACGTGCCACGAAATTATGCGTAGTTTGAACAGCCTCGTCACCAGTTGTGATGTATCCAACTTTGAAAGGCTCAAGAGTACGATATATTGAACACTATATAGTAATTAATACGTTTATTACAATATGTACATGGAGTAATTTACATTTGGATATGACCATTTCGTATTGAAATACACAGCGTACTGCATCTGTACCTTGAATGCTGAATTGCAAGGAGAGGGCAGCAGTATACCCGCGCATGACAGAATGGTGGAATGGCATGGTATAGTGCAAACAGTAAATTTAATTCTCTATAAATTTGCCCTCTTGCAAAATTTTTATAAACCGCACGGTTTAGGAGTTTTGGCAAAAGTATATTGCAAATCATAAATCATGAGCCACCAGATTTATTAATACAAATAGTAGGCTGTGAAGGTAAGTAGGCATAAACTAGAGTACTCTGTCAATTGTTGCAAACATTTGAAAAATCAGTATTTATGTCACTGCATTGCACAGAAATGTCACACTAAAATCTTTTAGGCCAATAAACAAATAAATTTATATCGAACAAAACTATTATTTAAGTAAATAGGATTAGTGTATAACAAAATGAAAACGTAATAAGCAACAAAAGAGGAATAATTTAGAGCAAATGTTCAAAGACTTTCTCAATCATTTCCTGTATAGCTGAAGTCTCCGAGCACTTGATCGTCGAACGTTTGCTTGCATTTTCGCAATTACACTCCGAAAGGCGTCTCTAGTCCATTGCTTCATATCGTCTTGAGCGGGAGAGCGATTTTGGTAAACAATTTCTTTCATATATCCTCAGAGGAAAAAATCCATCGGTGGTAAATCTGTCAATCTAGTCGGCCAATGAACAATGCCTCCTTTACAATCCAATGGTTGGCATACACATTGTTCAAATATTGACGTACATTTAACTGATAATGCACCCTAGCACCGGCATGCCGATACCTACCACATGTCCGAATCTTTGTTGTAGCGACACATCGTCCAACAAGACATTCAAATCATCGGTTAATAAATGCAAGTATCTTTCTGCATTTGGTATACCCTCAAAAATGAGGACTGATAACATAATTGTCAATTATACTTCCCCAAATGTTCAGACTCCAAATATTTTGGTTATCCACATACCGCACCCAGTAGGATTTTCTAGCGTACTAGTACATATTGTGCATATTTACAGCACCATTGCTCTTAAAGATAGTTTCATCGGTAAACAATACCGTTGATAAATTTCAGGGTGTTTGTCTATTTTTTCCAACATTATATTGCAATACGTTACCCGATTACCAAAGTCAGTGCCATATAATTTTTGGTGGAGTTTCATGTGATATGGATGATATTTATGTTTCCGTAAAGTGCTATTGATCGACGACTTACTGATACTTGTTTCTACTGCAATCTCACGAGTACTTGCATGCGATTTTTTTTTAAGTAGGTAGCAGAATATCCAATTCATTATCTTCTCTAAGAGTTTTGCGAAATGTTTGATTTGGAGAATAGTCTACTTTTCCTGTTCTATTGAAGTGTTTTGTAGCTTTGGGAATGCACACACTCTTGGATATCACAAATCAGGATATCACTTATTGCATAAATGACTAGGTAATAAACAGTTTCCATCGGCTTCTCCTAATGCATATATCATTTTAATTTGAGCGTTTTTGAAGTAGAACATTTTGCAGATAATTTACAACAGTATTTTTTCTTGTTATGCATTTTTAATATATGAAGTTTATGTCACGGAATCACATATATACTGATTGTTTCAAATGTTTGCAACAATTGACAGATCACTATAATTTATGCGTGCTTGCTTTCATAGCGTACTATTTGTATTAATAAATCTGGTGGCTCATGATTTATGATTTGCTGCCAAAAACTTCTAAACCCCACGGTTTATAAAAATTTTGCAAGAGAGCAAATTTGTAGAGATTAAATGTACTGTTGGACGTGCCGATCAAATGTGTGTGTTTTAATTTGAGGTTCTGATGTTTTTATTGATTTTGTTTTGTTTTAAAAATATTCAATAAGCCGCCATTTTGTAAAACAATTGGCAACTTTAAGTATTTCTATGGGTAGTTAGACATTGGGCCGATGATAATTTCAAAATGCCTTGTCTACTTCGATTTGTTGCTACTCACTGAATTTTCAAAATGGCTCTAAAATATTACAAAAAAAGTGCTAGCAGCGTAACAACTCAGTACAGGTTCTGTATTATACTAACAAACTCATACTTATTTTGATGCTGAATCCAAATTAGTAGAAAAATGTGGGATATCCTATTTAAAAAAACTTATGGTACAGTACTCGTTCTTGGGATACCCTGTATAGTTGCAAATATTTTTACGTTATAGAGATCATTTCTGTCTACAACTATTGTTAATAAGTCTTTTTGGTAACTTCACTAATAACGCAGTTATCGAAGAATCCTGGAGGTCTGGGACATCCTGTATATGTTATCTCATAATTAAATATAGGGAATGAGAGGATTAAAGAACTTGATTTGGAAAATGGATTGTATAGGAACAATAATAAGCATTTAATAAATGAAGAATGGACAACTTTAAAATACCAAAATAAAACTTGAGGTTCATTCCTGAAATAAATTGATGCTACAAATAAAAGAAATGACTACTAGATAGCATACTGAATGCTTCAACTTTATGTTTGGTCAATTGTTATTTTCTTATTGATGTTAGATAGTGTAAATAATTTTTTCAGAGAGTTAATTATTTAAAAATATTTGCAGTAGATGTGGTTTTTCAGATATATTATATAAAATTTCTCTATTATTATTGGTACTTGTCAAACTAATATACTAGGTTATCATAAAGTAAGGGATATATTTTAAATCATTACAACTTTTTAATAAATTAAGTTAGTAACATAAAATAAACGAAATCTAGTTGCTTAATGAATGGGATTTTACCGTATCTATGAGAAACAAAAGCGTTGTCATAACAATTGTTGACACTAGTGTCAAAACGAAATTATTCAATTTGAAGTTTTATTTTGAAATTAAAACTCAAGTAAACGTCGAGTTCAAACGACTCAACTGTAATAACACGGATTTACAAACAAGAATTGGTTTAGTTCAGTGCTATTATGAATCCGGCAGAAATTACACCGCTGGATTACGAAGATTTCGCACGAGAATGGGTTTGAGAGCGGGACCCTGTCAAATGAAAGCGTACCGCAATTTGATACCAAAATTTGAAAGAACAGGGTCTGTAACTGACTTACCAAGATCAGGAAGACCAATAATTAGTGATGTCCAAGTTGCAGAGGCTCTTCATGAAAATCAAGACATAGCCAGAAGCAATTCACTCGCAATCAGCAGTGCAAATGCGATATCAGCGATTGCAAATGCCGTATACCACGGTTTGGAAAATTTTACGCAAAATTCTAAACATGTATCCATATAAACTGAAAATGCTGTTTGAATTAAAGGACGCAGATTTGGCTACTAGGTACGATTTTTCTTTTCGAGTAATGGCTCAGATGGAAATTGAACCCGAATGGTTATCCGTATTTTATGGACAGATGAGGCACATTTACTCTGAATGGTGGAGTCAATACTCAAAACTGTAGAATCTGATCTGCAGAAAATCCGCAACAAATCGTTCAAAAGATCTTTATGACAAGAAAATCACCGTTTGGTGCGGTTTTACAGCTGATTTTATTATTGGTCCGTATTTCACGAGGAAATGCAGAATGGACAAGCCGTATCTGTAACTGTAAATGGTGAACGATACTTGCAAATGTTACAAAATTATGTTATTCCACAGCTGCAAAACGAGCACTACGGAATTGAAAACATCATTTTTATGCAGGATGGAGCACCCTGCACATTTTCGACCAGTCAAAGAATTGTTAACCAACGTTTTTCAAGATCGCGTGTTAAGCAGACATTTCGTAAATTCATGGTCACCAAGATCACCTGATCTAAACCCAGCGGATTACTGGCTGTGGGGTTATTTAAAAGTTTAGTGTTTAGAAGACGACCAACTACGCTACAAGAATTAAAAGACAGTATTACGGAGCAAATTGGTACAATTCAACCAGAAATGTTACGAAATGCTGTGTACAATTTGGAGGTAAGGATGGTGATCTTACAACAACAAAATGGAGGTCATATTGAGCAATTGCCGTAACCTGTTTTGGGCATACTAAATCCCATTTCATAAGCAATTAGATTTCATTTATTTCTTGTTATTAACTTAATTTGTTAAAAAGTTATCATAATTTAAAATATATCCCTTACTTTATGATAACCTTATATTATCGAGTCTATATATATTTGATGTTAAGCTTTACACCTATTGATTATGAATGTGAAGTGGTATGGTAGTTTCTCTATCTGATGCAAATAAATAGATAAATAAAAGGAAATAAATAAATGCATATTTGATTTTAGGTTTTGTGCTGAAATTAAAAATGATAACTACCCTGGTATAGTGCGCGGTTTACAACCTGGTCATACAATAACCTTATATCCAAGCGTTCTTCTAGTCAACTTATTACCTGTTGATTTAAATTTTTATTTAACTGGAGGAAGTGGACGCATTGCACCTGGTAATGCCATACCAATTACTCATGTAAGTTTGTTTTGTTAGCACTAGTGTTTTATGCATTGTTTTAGGTTGATGCCGATCAAGTAATTGAATTACGACTTTGCCTTGAAAATTTTCCTATTAGCAGTGCTTTAGTAATTCCTGCAGGTTGTGCGACATCGTCCACATGCCGTGTTCGCCTAGAAGATAACGTTGGTCGTAGGTTATTCCTCCAAGCATTTGTGGTTCCTAATCACGATGCGAGAATTAAGGTATATTATGAATCTCAAGCTGAAACATTTATATATCTGTGCAAAGTGTGTTATCTCATTTTTTCGGGGATGTTGGTCTGTCCAGATGTGGATAATATGTAAACTTGTAATCACTTCAGTGTGCATTGTATGTGTTTACCTGTAGTACGATGTCCACTTAAAAACCCACTTAGATGCTCAACGTTTTTAAATAATTGTAAACACTGAAATTGTCTATTTTCTTCAAACTTAAGTAACTTTTTAATAGTTTAACCCATAAAAAAATGAAAACTGATTGTTAAGTAAATTTCGACATAGAATTTATTGACGTATACGAAAATTTGTTGCATGCCGAAAATCTGCATTTAAACATTTCTGTAAGTTTCTAATTTGTAAGTGGTTTCGCGCCAATAATTTAAAAGACTTGTGCATGCATTTCCGTCACTTTAGTTAGTTGCGTTGGCGCTCGGTATTGCACAGACGCAGGGTGGGCAAGAAGTGGTGATTTCTGTCACGTCGGGACTAGTCAACGAGACGTCGAACGGAGTGTTTATCTTTGTGCCGTTATCTTGTCTTCTCTTTCAGGTAATGTAGGTTTCCTTTGATCTCTACCTGATATCGTTCATCCTACCTGTATTCTTTTATCGTACTTCTACATAGGAAAGAAGAAGGCAAATTTAAATCTGACTTCGACGAGGGGGCAAGGGATGACCCACACCCGCAACGACCGACTGCCGCGAGAGTAGCTGCCAAGCTGCGAAGAGGTCTACAGTTTACGTGAGTACCTTTTGTCTTCTCTTATGATTAAAATAAACATTTTTTGTATGTGATGATAATTTGATCATAAATATGACGTTAGCGCTTATTGCGCAACATTTTACAAATATTTATCATTGTTACCAACTGTCGTAGTGGCTCTCCTGCATGGCGTGCCGGGACTTTAAAAGTATACCTTAGAGTGTAGAACAGGAGTATAACAAATTTATTATGAGTGGTTTTCAATCTACAAACATAAATTCACTTTTTAAAGTGTAAATTACAGTTTAATTTGACCATAAAGGAAATGATACTTTTTCTGATTACTCCAATGTAGGGGTTGATATACTTATTTTTAGTAATTTTTTCAAAAGTAAAAAACGATTTATTTATTTTCAGATATCAAGAACCCCTTGGATACATATTTCAAACAAACAAAAAACAACTGCAATTTGTCAAACATTAGTTGAAGTATTTAATTACTCTGGATTATAAATTTTGTGTACAAGGCTTTTTTAATTTATCTAGATGAGTTTTTGAAAGGGCATTGTACTTGTCATAAATTTCTGCTCATTTATCCACATGAGATTGTGGGCACCCTACATATATTAAATTTTATATTTAACTTAATTTAGTATGTATAAATAAAACACTGTTGGACTGGGACTGAGCCTAATTGGGAGCATTATTTTCAAATGTTTGAGTTTTGTATTTGCTTACATTTGTTTCTTAAGAATCTTTCCAAGAGTTCTGCATAGAATGATTATTCATCAATTCACTTTTTATCTAGAACTTAAACAGAAACCCATGGTTTGGAAAGTCTGCAATCTAGGACAGAACAGTTGACCACAATACTAAAAACAATTGAGTGCTATTAAACTACAGATTAAAAGTGGCATTAATCATTCCTACAACAGCTTTGTACAAGATAATGAAACAAGTATAACAAACAATCTAAAAGAATTCTGGTTATATATGACAAAATCAGCCAGACCATAGTGGATGTTTGCTGATTTATTTTCTATCTAAGCATTGCACATTTTTTATTATTATCAGCAATACAAACATATTCAATTTATCTTTTGCAACTAAACAGGATGCACTAAACTCAATTAAAAAACCCTATTCTATTGCACAATTTATTCAAGTGTCTGGATCATGTTTCGGGTTGACGTTATTTACATTGACTTCCCCAAGGCATTTGATTCATTTGTGACAGTATATATTTTCATAAACTAGGCCACATTGGTTTGTTGCAAAGCTCAATATTACTAATGAGAGTTTGTATCAAAACTCGAAACTCTCTCAATAATTGTACCACTACTTGTAGAGCTCGCCTGTGTACTGATTTCATTCTCAATAACATTTCCATTTCATACATCGGGCTGTTTTTCAGCTAAAGTGTTACTTGAACTCACAGATAGATCCGTATTACACCTAGTCACTATGTGCTTGTTTAAGTCTTGTAATACAGGTTGTTTGGGATTACTCTGAACATACCAATGTCCGGGCCCTTTTCATTGAATTAAGTCTTATTTCGCATTACTGGTTAATGTGCCGTCTCCACACTTTATCATTATCTAATCTAATTTTGTAATGCAATGTGTGACAATTCCAAATTTCCACTTTTCGTGAAAATAGTCCTTAGCAGACGACCTATTCCCTATTTCTAAATTACAAACTTTTAGTTTTGTATTATTAGATTCAGTATTAAATCTGGTCTAGTTCAATTAAATTGATGCATGACCTAATCTTCCTCCCGAACATCAATTTTGAGGGACAGATCCTAGTAATAGAATGAGGTATCTTCCTGTATCATAACAGTAATTTGCATAACACATGGTCTCAGGAATTAGCTTCACAACATATTGCAGTGCGTTTTTTATAGCTTGTATGTGATGTTCACTTTGACCATCTGTGGTAGAGTGGTATGGGGTTGAAAATTTTTGAATTATGCCATAATTGAATAGAAATGTCCTAAATGTATAAGATGTGAATTGTGTACTATTATTGCTTACAAAAACTTTAGGTATACCATATGTAGTAAAAATTTTCCCACAAAACTTGTTGTTGCTGTTGTTGTATTTTGGTGTAATAACCTCTTGTCATATACTATAAGCATCTTCTAAAACAAAATAATATGCACCATTAAATATCGGCGTAATCCACATGAAGTTGCTCAAAAAAGTTATGGGCGTTGTAAAAATGTGTTTACTTGTATTGCATTATTACTTAATTTGTTATAGAAATTTGTTTATGTCGCTGTCTATTCCTGGCCAACCCACTTGCTAAAATTTTCATTTCACCACTCCAAAATGTGCAGTGTGTAATTGTTGTAATATTTTGAAACATAGTCTTCCCGGGATTAAAACCTTTGTACCTCTCATTATGATTCCAGATTGTAAGGAAAATTCAGTTTGAACTGCATTGAATTTAAATTCTTTTGAAACAGGTTTTCCAGTTTCTAACCAGGGTCTTGTGCTTTATTGGTTGCCAAGTCCCTTATTGTAATTGGTAATGTTCCAATTATGTTTAATTCATATATCTCGGTTATAGTAGGTAGCTAATTGTTCAGATGATACTGGTAATTGTGAAAATGCATATGTATTAGAATGTCATACAGTATTTCTGAATGTAATATCAAAATTACAGCTTTGTAAATACTTTGCATAATGCTGCATGCGCATAGCACTTTTATTTGGGGCAAAACTTGTTAGAAGTGGTTTATGATCTGTGATTAATATAAATTACTTACCCTACAAGTAATTGTAAAAAAAATTTTCCCCAAAAATAAGACTGTAAGCTTCCTTATCAATATGGGAGTATTTTTGCTTAGTGGAATTCAGTATTTGAGAAGCAATTGTATAGGACATTCAGTCTCATCTGGAAAAATATGTGATAACACAGCTCCCACCACATAAAGTGAAGCATCTGTAACTAAAGTTAATGGCAATTTGTCATCAAAATGGCAGAGTACGTTATCTGACAAGATTTACTTTTTTTGCAGTCTCAAACGATTTCTAGCAAGTTTCATTCCATACAAATTTTGTATCTGTGTTAAGTAAATGGTTGTCATATTGTGCTAGCGTTTTTAATAACTTATCTGTAATAATTAACTAGTTTGACAAATGACCAAATTTGTGTTAATTTGTAGGAATTGGTGCATTACAAATTGCATCCACTTTATTTTGTTTTTTGTAATACCATCTTTATTTATTTTGAACTTACAATATTAAATTTCATTTTTTAAAAATTCTCTTTTCTCAAAATTTATTTGTAAATGATGTTCTTTTAACATTTTAAAACTTGCCGAAGACCTTGTATGTGTTTCTAGGATGTCGTTTGTAATTTTAATGTTGTCTAAAAAGACTGTAATTCCAGGAATGCTTTGCAATAATTTCTCCATCAGGTTCAGTCAAATGACTGGGACACTTACTAGTCCAAACAGTAATCTGTTTAAGCTGCATAGTCCCTTATGGGTACTGTGAAATCAAATACCCTTACGGGTATTTAAAGTAAGTAAAGATTTAATTTCATCCTTCACTTCTAAATGTAAATAAGTCTTAGTCAAGTCAATTTTTGAAAATTGTGTACCTCCCGACATTTGAGCTAATAAATAGTCAATGGTCGGTAACGGGTGATCATCAATTTGTAGGTGGGGCTTTAAAATAACTTAAAATTCCTGCATGATCTTACTTCCCCATTAGTTTTTGAAACAGGAACTACGGGTGTAGCCAATTCGGAAAAATGTACCTTTTTCAAAATACCTTAGATTACTAAAGAATCTATTCTGATTGGACTTTGTCATGTATAGCGAAAGGAACTGTACGTGCTTTAATAAAAAACCAAATATGCATTTGGTTTTAAAAGAACTGCTGCACTCACTCCAGTAATCTTATCAACTGAACCGTGGCTCGAACCTTTGTATTTCTCAACTAATTTATGTGACCTGTTTGCTTATGAAATGTTGTTTACCTTCTCCAAATTTAATATCAGAGATCACATTTCCACTCTCATCCTACCAAAGAAGCTCTTTTTCCTTCAATAATGTAGAGGCACAAAGGTATGATTTCTCCCTGGTAATCCACATTTACCAAGATTGTATCAATAACTTTCAATATATTTTTTCAATATGCAGACAACTCGATATTAGTATTTTCTAATTGAATATTTGCAAAATGAGCTTTATAAATATTTTTACGTATCAAAGAAAGTGCTGCACGTAAATCAATCTCAATTCTTATCGGTACATTATTTATATTCAATATTGTAAAAACTACTCTCGTTAAGTTTTAAAATGTATATGTAAAATTTCTTTCGTCCTATTAATATTAGCTTTAAACTACATGCAAACTTTTTTAAATTCCTTTTTTTTCCTACAAAAATTACAAGTTAGGTTTGTTCTTTTACACTTATTAGCAAGATGAGTTGCTTCACTACAACGAAAACAAATTCGAGATACAACATTTTTATTTTTAGTGTCTGCACTATTATAATTTGAATGTTTCTAAGAATTTGAACTATTTTGAGTATTAATATAAAGGTTAGTGTTATTTCTTATAGCATGTAATTTATTAATTAAACTTACGACTCCTTTTTCGAAGTTTAAATGCTTATTGCAATCTCACCGCTCGATCCAAGTCTAGGTTCTTCATCTCTAGAAATTGTGTCTGTATTCGTCTCAGTCTTTGTCCAAATACAAATTGATTCCAAATTTTCTGTTTGCCATCTTCTGTAATGCTAATAGCAATTCTTGCACCGATTCCTCGTTATGTAGTATGGGACTTTGAAATCGTGATATTTCTGAAATTTCTATCCACAGTTTTTACAACTTCATCATATGTAAGTTCCTTAGGTGCTTGCAGTGTATATTTGTCAGAAAGTGTATGATATGCCTCTGCCCCCATGTAGTGTAAGATGTAAGGAAGTTTAATCTCCTCGCTTATTTTAAATATTTGAAATACTCCTTCCAGGTGTTTTAATCAACACAATCATTTCGTTTTGGCTGCTTCGAATGTTTCCACCATGAAAGTTTAATGGGCTTGAAAAACTACTTCATCTTGCACAATTGTGCTAGCACCAAGTTGATGTTGCATTATAAAAAAATTCTGAAACTATGTGCTCTGCTTCGATTGGGATTTTTCTAAGCCTCGTTGCCGAGATACGTGAAGTAGTTTGTAATCAATAAATATGCATCAATTTGTGTACACTTTATTTGGATTTGTATATTGTATAATGCAAATAATTGCTGGCAGCAGCCATGTGCACTGAAAGGCACTGTAACCAAAAGAAAAACACCGAAAATCCCTATCTAGTGACATAACTTCACACATAATTTAGTGTCTCCACTCATGCTAGCACAACAAACTTTCAAACACCACAAATGTTAATAAAACTTCAATTGTTTTTAGACCTCACTTAGATTTCATAGAAAACTTGAATTAAAGTGTTGTTGATTAAAGAAGCTTTTATTCCTAAGCCTACTTGACTTATTAAACGACTTTGTTAGGGTTATATAAAAATGTTGTTTATTTTTCTTTAAATCACTTGAAAAAAGTAATATTTATTGAAATGTAACAAATATACCTTTTTTGTACAGAATTGTGTGCAGAATCATGTTTTTAAAAAAATTGTTGAAATAATTGCAAATACAAAATAAAGGCGTGATAATTCACAGGCACCATCTAAAACTATCCCTTAATGTGTTAACATAAATTTAACTTTCCCAATGTCATATATGCAGCCCTAAAATATGAATCCATTATTTAAAAATTCCTGGTAAATAGTTAAAAAAGAGTTGCATTTCAACCCCTTTACATGGCTGTATTTCCCTTATTATCAAGTTTTTAAAAATAGGGTATATAAAAGCTACACTTATTTTTAAACGTTTGATCATTTCGAGCAGTTATAGTACATAATTTTGAACTACCTTATATATTAAATGGGTGTCAAACATAACTGGTGTCCAACAATTATTGTAGTCCTGGATGGCCGTGGAATCTTTACACGATGTTGTTTCTTAGTTCACCCAAAATTATTGAACCTAACATTGTTAGGCTTCGAATGGCATAAAGCTTTCATTTTAATATTAGACATAGGGAAAGCTTTTTTCCATCTTTAATTAAGTTATGATAAAATAGCGGTTTTCCATTCTCGCGTATTAGAGGGCAGTAACCTAAAATTTTAGTGTGTGTATCGGTGCATTTCCCATGCATAAAAAATGTATGGTAGAGACACCAACGGGTCCGTGAAAATGACGCGTTAAAAACGAGGACTTGGCTGCCGACCACAGGACAATATTGAGGTATTAAATGCTAGTACACATTAATTAACTGCGAAGTGTGCCTTTTGCCTTTCCTTTACCTGTCCAAATACTTTAAAAATGTTTTATGTTTCCTAAAAGTGTAGGTTCAGCGCATTTCGCTGTCAGAGTCTGAAGAAACGGACTCTCATGCCACCTACTCTACCTCAAGACATCTAAGGAGAATGCTTTAATTACAGTTATTAATTAAGGTAAGCCCTTTGTTTAGTTTCTAATGGCTTCATTAGCATGTAAAAACGTGCAGGTTTGATGCCAATAATTTGCGACCAAATTTGGAGACACAATAAATTACACCTGTGGTTAACGTAGTAATTGATGCCAAATGGAGAAAGCAATAATGTGCAACATTTATAGAATAAAAAGCAAATCTAGAGAGAAAACTAATTTTGAGTAATTATTGTTTTTAAATTTTGGATAAAATTTAAGTCATCATCATCATTGGGTCTTCAGTCCTGAAACTGGTTAGACCATCATTGTTTCCTATTCTGAACTAACCTACAGATTTCCCGAAATTTGCACAGTCTGCATCTATCTCTGCTTGTCATATATCCCATACTATTCCCCAAAAATGCCTTAGAACATATTCTGTCCTTCTATTTCTCATATTTTTTCCCAAAGATATCCTTGTTCCTTACTGTTTCTATAACCTATTTGTTATTATCTTTGTCTGTCCATCCTCAAACATCTGAAGCACGGCATTTCAAAGGCCGCTACTGTTCTTTTGTCTGCTTTTCAGACTGCTCGTATTTCGTAGAGCATATTGTCTGTGCTGTGCCACACATACGCTTTCAACAACTTTTTGTTCTATGTTTGTTGTCTTTCATCATAGGTGCCGCTCTTTCTTGTTAGATGCAGATCGGTCTCCTTCTATTGTTTTACAATTATATCCCTATTTCTCCGACATTCAGTGGTTGCGAAGGGGGTAAGCAGCCTGTGGCTGCCGAGTTCCCCAGCACTTGAACATTTACTGATTTAATATTTTTCCAATATGTCTTTTGCGAGCACTGTATCTCCAGGTTCAAAATTTGCATTGATGTACCTGTGTAATTACATACTTGTAATTGCTGTTTATTGACTATTGTTTGCTTGTAATTAGGTCAAAGTAAATCTAATTTGCAAGTGAGTCGCCTGCCTAACATGAGTAATGTGGGCGGCTCACCTGTTGTTGAATGTGGTATCAGCCTGCAGTTTGCTAAAATAAATGTATTGCATCTTGTAATGTCATGTCTTGATATATTTCACTTTTATTGAACGTTTAAATGTGTCAATAATATTTTCTGTAGCATTGTTAGTAGAAGGATGGTACGGTTCTGTTGTAATATGTTTGATACCATTCTTTTTATAAAAGATTCGAACTCATTTGATGTAAAACATGTAGCGCTGTCTGAAACTAACATTCTCAGTAAACCAAAACAAGAAAAATTTGTCGTAATTTATTAATCATAGCATTTGAAGATGTAGAATTTACTATAAAAATTTCAGGCCACTTACTATAAGAATCTATGGCTACGAAAAATTCTTTTCCCATGAAAGGTCTGGCATGATCAATGTGGATGTCTTGCATAGGTGATGTAGCAGCTTCCATGGATGTAACAATCCCTTTGAAGGATTTTCTGCGTGTTAGCACAAGCGTCACAAGTTGAAACTAACGATTCGATGTTTTTGTTTATATTAGGCCACCAAACATATTGTCGAGCTAACATTTTCATTCGCATCATTCCAACGTGATTTACATGCAATTCTTTAAGTATTTGTTTTGTAAACTTGAAGGAACTATCACTCTGGAACCCCAAAGAACGCATAACCGTGTCCTATGGTCAATTCAGATCTTCTTGTGTAATATGATAGCGGCGTATCTTGATTGTAATCAAGCCACCCTGATGCTGTAAATGTAGTACTTTTGAAAGTATGGGATAATTGGGTGAACCGGGCAATATCCACTGCAGTGTAAGGTAATTCTTGCATATTGTTTATAAACAAGAATGAAACTTCCTCTAATTCTACAGGATCCGGATCTGGTTTTCAATCGGTAATTGTGAAAGAAAATCAGCAACTCGCGTTGACCTGCGACTTAATGTATTTTATGTCGTAATCATATGCAGAAAGTGTGAACAACCATCGCTGCGTAGGAGCTGCTAACGTGGGCATAACTCCAGCATTAGGGTTGAATATTGACAGTAAGGGACGGTGGTCAGACCAAAGAATGAATTTCTTTCCATATAAGTATTGGTGAAAACGTTTAATTCCAAATACAATACTTAGTGCTTCTTTGTCAATTTGTTCGTAATTTTCTGACCTTTGTTTAAAGCTTTTGAAGCGAATGCAATAGGAACAAGTTCATTATTGCTATTCCGTTGAAATATCACAGCGCCAGTGCCATATGATGATGCATCACACCTCAATTCCGTGGTTTTATTTGGATCAAAGTGTGCAAGTGTAGGTGCATTTTGCAGAGCTTGCTTTACCTTTATGAAAGCGTTCTCACATACTGTAAACCAATTCCATTTTGTATTTTCTTTGTAAGATTATAGAAGCCGTAATAATGTAGACATGTGAGGCGTAAATTTTGCATAAAATTTACAAGTCCGATGAAAGAACGTAACTGTAGTAAATTTTGTAGTGTAGGAGCATTTAATATAGCTTCTAATTTATCTTTAGTAGGTTGTAGACCATACTTTGAAATTTCATGTTGTAAGTGAGTTACTTTATTTAAAAGAAATTTGCACTTTTCTTTTTTGTAGACGAACACCATTCGTTTCGAGAATAGAAAGCACTTTTCTAAATTTGCAATGTATTGTTCTGTAGTTTCACCTGTGATGATGATATCATCTTGAAAATACCAATGTTATCAAAACTTGAGAGCATTGTATATAGGCGTTTTTGAAAATTTCTGTGGCGGCAGCAATGCCGAAAAGGCAATCTCGTGCCTTAAAAAAATTCCTTTATGTGTATTTATCGCACACATCTCCTGTGATTGTACATCCAGAGGTAAATGAAAAATGTGTATTTCATATCTAATACTGGAAATTGTTTACCTCCTGCAAGTTTTGCAAATATTTCGTCTGCTGTAGGCAGCAAATATTTATCAGTATGTAGCTGTGGATTCTCTGTAATGCGGAAGTCTCCACACAGAGGAACACTTTCGTCTTTCTTACTGCAGCCCATTCGCAGTAATATGTAGGTTCGAGAATTCCTTGATCAACAAGACGATCTAATTCCTTCTCAACTTTAGAGCGCATTGCAAAGGGTAGCGGTCTCGCTTTGCAGAATTTAGGTACTGCACCTTGTTTCAATTTTAGTGAAACTGTGGCACTTTTAAACAACCAACCCCTGGCTCGAAAACTTTGTACTTTTGAAGAATTGTGTTGATGTTTACATTAGCATCGGTAGTTGTATTATTGTACAGTAAATTTCGTAAATTGACTTTGAATTGTTTAGGCAATTTCTACCAATCAATGAAGGTCCATTTCTTGGTATCATTAGGAATTGGTACGTTGCACAAAAATTTCCAATTTGTGCTGTGCAGTGTAGTGCACCGATTGGCTGTAATTTATGTCCATCGTGGGATCTAAGTATTACGTTACACTTTTAAGAGTGAGGTTAGAAAAAATTTCTTGAATGTAATTTTAGAGAGCACTGAAAATGCAGAGCCAGTATCAACTTTCATGTTCAATATTGTAGTATTGATTTTCACAGCAAGGATGATAGGTTTCACTGTACTATTTTCGCGTATGTTGTAAAAGGATTGTAATTCTAAATTTTCATCAGCAGATGGTTGTGTATCAGTTTGTAATAAGTTATTTGTAGCAACTCTTGACCTTGAACTACAACTTAGTTTGTTGTCCTTGTTGATAACTTTGAAACAAACACTTGCTAGATGTCCACGTTTGTTGCACTTGTTACAAGTTTTATTCATTGAGAACATTTATTTGCAAAATGTGCTGTATCTGGATAATTTGAACTTGTCACCTTCCCGGTTTTATTATCGATTTTGTATTGAGTTTGCATACTGTTAACTGCGAAAGATCGTGCCTGGCGTAATTCATTAGCATCACGTTTTGCACTTTCATAACTTAGTGTCATGTCTGTAGCAGTTTGGAGTGTAAGGTTTTCAACAGTAAGCAATTTATTTAGCAAAACTGCATCCTTCATGCCAAACACAACTTGGTCGCATAATCTTTCATTCGGCTGGTTAGCAAACCTGCAATGTGTAGATAAGCGACGTAGTTTATTGACGTAATCAGCGAAACTTTTATTATCTTGTTGAACTCGCTGTGTAAATTTGCTGCTTCCATTGTAACATTCGTTGGATTGAAATGTTTGTGTAATTTTGAAGTAAGATTCTCATAGGCTGAATCCTTGGGTATTGTAGGTGTAATTAGGCTGCATAGTAATGCATAAGCATCTTTTCGAACAGTTAGTAGAATTGTTTTTCATTTGTTGAGATCAGTAACTCCGTTTGCTTCAAATAAGCTTCTAATCTTGATATAGCATCCGGTTATCAAATATGTAAATACTCCCTGTATGTTTGTTGTGGTTTTTAGCATTCTTCTTAATCTTCTTGTAGACGTAAAATTCTCCATTTTGGATCAGGAATGTAGCATAGCTGCGTAACACGTGCCACGAAATTATGCGTAGTTTGAACAGCCTCGTCACCAGTTGTGATGTATCCAACTTTGAAAGGCTCAAGAGTACGATATATTGAACACTATATAGTAATTAATACGTTTATTACAATATGTACATGGAGTAATTTACATTTGGATATGACCATTTCGTATTGAAATACACAGCGTACTGCATCTGTACCTTGAATGCTGAATTGCAAGGAGAGGGCAGCAGTATACCCGCGCATGACAGAATGGTGGAATGGCATGGTATAGTGCAAACAGTAAATTTAATTCTCTATAAATTTGCCCTCTTGCAAAATTTTTATAAACCGCACGGTTTAGGAGTTTTGGCAAAAGTATATTGCAAATCATAAATCATGAGCCACCAGATTTATTAATACAAATAGTAGGCTGTGAAGGTAAGTAGGCATAAACTAGAGTACTCTGTCAATTGTTGCAAACATTTGAAAAATCAGTATTTATGTCACTGCATTGCACAGAAATGTCACACTAAAATCTTTTAGGCCAATAAACAAATAAATTTATATCGAACAAAACTATTATTTAAGTAAATAGGATTAGTGTATAACAAAATGAAAACGTAATAAGCAACAAAAGAGGAATAATTTAGAGCAAATGTTCAAAGACTTTCTCAATCATTTCCTGTATAGCTGAAGTCTCCGAGCACTTGATCGTCGAACGTTTGCTTGCATTTTCGCAATTACACTCCGAAAGGCGTCTCTAGTCCATTGCTTCATATCGTCTTGAGCGGGAGAGCGATTTTGGTAAACAATTTCTTTCATATATCCTCAGAGGAAAAAATCCATCGGTGGTAAATCTGTCAATCTAGTCGGCCAATGAACAATGCCTCCTTTACAATCCAATGGTTGGCATACACATTGTTCAAATATTGACGTACATTTAACTGATAATGCACCCTAGCACCGGCATGCCGATACCTACCACATGTCGAATCTTTGTTGTAGCGACACATCGTCCAACAAGACATTCAAATCATCGGTTAATAAATGCAAGTATCTTTCTGCATTTGGTATACCCTCAAAAATGAGGACTGATAACATAATTGTCAATTATACTTCCCCAAATGTTCAGACTCCAAATATTTTGGTTATCCACATACCGCACCCAGTAGGATTTTCTAGCGTACTAGTACATATTGTGCATATTTACAGCACCATTGCTCTTAAAGATAGTTTCATCGGTAAACAATACCGTTGATAAATTTCAGGGTGTTTGTCTATTTTTTCCAACATTATATTGCAATACGTTACCCGATTACCAAAGTCAGTGCCATATAATTTTTGGTGGAGTTTCATGTGATATGGATGATATTTATGTTTCCGTAAAGTGCTATTGATCGACGACTTACTGATACTTGTTTCTACTGCAATCTCACGAGTACTTGCATGCGATTTTTTTAAGTAGGTAGCAGAATATCCAATTCATTATCTTCTCTAAGAGTTTTGCGAAATGTTTGATTTGGAGAATAGTCTACTTTTCCTGTTCTATTGAAGTGTTTTGTAGCTTTGGGAATGCACACACTCTTGGATATCACAAATCAGGATATCACTTATTGCATAAATGACTAGGTAATAAACAGTTTCCATCGGCTTCTCCTAATGCATATATCATTTTAATTTGAGCGTTTTTGAAGTAGAACATTTTGCAGATAATTTACAACAGTATTTTTTCTTGTTATGCATTTTTAATATATGAAGTTTATGTCACGGAATCACATATATACTGATTGTTTCAAATGTTTGCAACAATTGACAGATCACTATAATTTATGCGTGCTTGCTTTCACAGCGTACTATTTGTATTAATAAATCTGGTGGCTCATGATTTATGATTTGCTGCCAAAAACTTCTAAACCCCACGGTTTATAAAAATTTTGCAAGAGAGCAAATTTGTAGAGATTAAATGTACTGTTGGACGTGCCGATCAAATGTGTGTGTTTTAATTTGAGGTTCTGATGTTTTTATTGATTTTTGTTTTGTTTTAAAAATATTCAATAAGCCGCCATTTTGTAAAACAATTGGCAACTTTAAGTATTTCTATGGGTAGTTAGACATTGGGCCGATGATAATTTCAAAATGCCTTGTCTACTTCGATTTGTTGCTACTCACTGAATTTTCAAAATGGCTCTAAAATATTACAAAAAAAGTGCTAGCAGCGTAACAACTCAGTACAGGTTCTGTATTATACTAACAAACTCATACTTATTTTGATGCTGAATCCAAATTAGTAGAAAAATGTGGGATATCCTATTTAAAAAAACTTATGGTACAGTACTCGTTCTTGGGATACCCTGTATAGTTGCAAATATTTTTACGTTATAGAGATCATTTCTGTCTACAACTATTGTTAATAAGTCTTTTTGGTAACTTCACTAATAACGCAGTTATCGAAGAATCCTGGAGGTCTGGGACATCCTGTATATGTTATCTCATAATTAAATATAGGGAATGAGAGGATTAAAGAACTTGATTTGGAAAATGGATTGTATAGGAACAATAATAAGCATTTAATAAATGAAGAATGGACAACTTTAAAATACCAAAATAAAACTTGAGGTTCATTCCTGAAATAAATTGATGCTACAAATAAAAGAAATGACTACTAGATAGCATACTGAATGCTTCAACTTTATGTTTGGTCAATTGTTATTTTCTTATTGATGTTAGATAGTGTAAATAATTTTTTCAGAGAGTTAATTATTTAAAAATATTTGCAGTAGATGTGGTTTTTCAGATATATTATATAAAATTTCTATTATTATTGGTACTTGTCAAACTAATATACTAGGTTATCATAAAGTAAGGGATATATTTTAAATCATTACAACTTTTTAATAAATTAAGTTAGTAACATAAAATAAACGAAATCTAGTTGCTTAATGAATGGGATTTTACCGTATCTATGAGAAACAAAAGCGTTGTCATAACAATTGTTGACACTAGTGTCAAAACGAAATTATTCAATTTGAAGTTTTATTTTGAAATTAAAACTCAAGTAAACGTCGAGTTCAAACGACTCAACTGTAATAACACGGATTTACAAACAAGAATTGGTTTAGTTCAGTGCTATTATGAATCCGGCAGAAATTACACCGCTGGATTACGAAGATTTCGCACGAGAATGGGTTTGAGAGCGGGACCCTGTCAAATGAAAGCGTACCGCAATTTGATACCAAAATTTGAAAGAACAGGGTCTGTAACTGACTTACCAAGATCAGGAAGACCAATAATTAGTGATGTCCAAGTTGCAGAGGCTCTTCATGAAAATCAAGACATAGCCAGAAGCAATTCACTCGCAATCAGCAGTGCAAATGCGATATCAGCGATTGCAAATGCCGTATACCACGGTTTGGAAAATTTTACGCAAAATTCTAAACATGTATCCATATAAACTGAAAATGCTGTTTGAATTAAAGGACGCAGATTTGGCTACTAGGTACGATTTTTCTTTTCGAGTAATGGCTCAGATGGAAATTGAACCCGAATGGTTATCCGTATTTTATGGACAGATGAGGCACATTTACTCTGAATGGTGGAGTCAATACTCAAAACTGTAGAATCTGATCTGCAGAAAATCCGCAACAAATCGTTCAAAAGATCTTTATGACAAGAAAATCACCGTTTGGTGCGGTTTTACAGCTGATTTTATTATTGGTCCGTATTTCACGAGGAAATGCAGAATGGACAAGCCGTATCTGTAACTGTAAATGGTGAACGATACTTGCAAATGTTACAAAATTATGTTATTCCACAGCTGCAAAACGAGCACTACGGAATTGAAAACATCATTTTTATGCAGGATGGAGCACCCTGCACATTTTCGACCAGTCAAAGAATTGTTAACCAACGTTTTTCAAGATCGCGTGTTAAGCAGACATTTCGTAAATTCATGGTCACCAAGATCACCTGATCTAAACCCAGCGGATTACTGGCTGTGGGGTTATTTAAAAGTTTAGTGTTTAGAAGACGACCAACTACGCTACAAGAATTAAAAGACAGTATTACGGAGCAAATTGGTACAATTCAACCAGAAATGTTACGAAATGCTGTGTACAATTTGGAGGTAAGGATGGTGATCTTACAACAACAAAATGGAGGTCATATTGAGCAATTGCCGTAACCTGTTTTGGGCATACTAAATCCCATTTCATAAGCAATTAGATTTCATTTATTTCTTGTTATTAACTTAATTTGTTAAAAAGTTATCATAATTTAAAATATATCCCTTACTTTATGATAACCTTATATTATCGAGTCTATATATATTTGATGTTAAGCTTTACACCTATTGATTATGAATGTGAAGTGGTATGGTAGTTTCTCTATCTGATGCAAATAAATAGATAAATAAAAGGAAATAAATAAATGCATATTTGATTTTAGGTTTTGTGCTGAAATTAAAAATGATAACTACCCTGGTATAGTGCGCGGTTTACAACCTGGTCATACAATAACCTTATATCCAAGCGTTCTTCTAGTCAACTTATTACCTGTTGATTTAAATTTTTATTTAACTGG
Source organism: Platerodrilus igneus (assembly GCA_036346225.1). NCBI lineage: Eukaryota > Metazoa > Arthropoda > Insecta > Coleoptera > Lycidae > Platerodrilus > Platerodrilus igneus. The sequence continues at coordinate 28,013 of JARFIW010000685.1, read as the reverse complement.
AGGAAGTGGACGCATTGCACCTGGTAATTCCATACCAATTACTCATGTAAGTTTGTTTTGTTAGCACTAGTGTTTTATGCATTGTTTTAGGTTGATGCCGATCAAGTAATTGAATTACGACTTTGCCTTGAAAATTTTCCTATTAGCAGTGCTTTAGTAATTCCTGCAGGTTGTGCGACATTGTCCACATGCCGTGTTCGCCTAGAAGATAACGTTGGTCGCAGGTTATTCCTCCAAGCATTTGTGGTTCCTAATCACGATGCGAGAATTAAGGTATATTATGAATCTCAAGCTGAAACATTTATATATCTGTGCAAAGTGTGTTATCTCATTTTTTCGGGGATGTTGGTGTGTCTAGATGTGGATAATATGTAAACTTGTAATCACTTCAGTGTGCATTGTATGTGTTTACCTGTAGTACGATGTCCACTTAAAAACCCACTTAGATGTTCAACGTTTTTAAATAATTGTAAACACTGAAATTGTCTATTTTCTTCAAACTTAAGTAACTTTTTAATAGTTTAACCCATAAAAAAATGAAAACTGATGGTTAAGTAAATTTCGACATAGAATTTATTGACGTATACGAAAATTTGTTACATGTCGAAAAGCGGCATTTAAACATTTCTGTAGTTTCTAATTTGTAAGTGATTTCGCGCCAATAATTTAAAAGACGTGCGTGCATTTCCGTCACTTTAGTTAGTTGCGTTGGCGCTCGGTATTGCGCAGACGCAGGGTGGACAAGAAGTGGTGATTTCCGTCACGTCGGGACTAGTCAACGAGACGTCGAACGGAGTGTTTATCTTTGTGCCGTTATCTTGTCTTCTCTTTCAGGTAATGTAGGTTTTCTTTGATCTCTACCTGATATCGTTCATCCTACCTGTATTCTTTTATCGTACCTCTACATAGGAAAGAAGAAGGCAAATTAAAATCTGACTTTGACGAGGGGGCAAGGGATGACCCACACCCGCAACGACCGACTGCCGCGAGAGTAGCTGCCAAGCTGCGAAGAGTTCTACACTTTACGTGAGTACCTTTTGTCTTCTCTTATGATTAAAATAAACATTTTTTGTATGTGATAATAATTTGATCATAAATATGACGTAACCGCTTATTGCGCTACATTTTGCAAATATTTATCATTGTTACCAACTGTCGTAGTGGCTCTCATGCATGGTGCGCCGGGACTTTAAAAGTATACCTTAGAGTGTAGAACAGGAGTATAACAAATTTATTAGGAGTGATTTTCAATCTGCAAACATAAACTCACTTTTTAAAGTGTAAATTACAGTTTAATTTGACCATAAAGGAAATGATACTTTTTCTGATTAATCCAATGTAGGGGTTGATATACTTATTTTCAGTAATTTTTTCATAAGTAAAAAACGATTTATTTATTTTCAGATATCAAGCACCCCTTGGATACATATTTCAAACAAACAAAAAACAACTGCTATTTGTCAAACATTAGTTGAAGTGTTTAATTACTCTGGATTATAAATTTTGTGTACAAGGCTTTTTAAATTTATCTCATCTAGATGAGTTTTTGAAAGGGCATTGTACTTGTCATAAATTTCTGCTCATTTATCCACATGAGATTGTGGGCACCCTACATATATTAAATTTTATATTTAACTTTATTTAGTATGTATAAATAAAACACTGTTGGACTGGGACTGAGCCTAATTGGGAGCATTATTTTCAAATGTTTGAGTTTTGTATTTGCTTACATTTGTTTCTTAAGAATCTTTCCAAGAGTTCTGCATAGAATGATTATTCATCAATTCACTTTTTATCTAGAACTTAAACAGAAACCCATGGTTTGGAAAGTCTGCAATCTAGGACAGAACAGTTGACCACAATACTAAAAACAATTGAGTGCTATTAAACTACAGATTAAAAGTGGCATTAATCATTCCTACAACAGCTTTGTACAAGATAATGAAACAAGTATAACAAACAATCTTAAAGAATTCTGGTTATATATGACAAAATCAGCCAGACCATAGTGGATGTTTGCTGATTTATTTTCTATCTAAGCATTGCACATTTTTTAACATTATCAGCAATACCAACATATTCAATTTATCTTTTGCAACTAAACAGGATGTACTAAACTCAATTAAAAAACCCTATTCTATTGCACAATTTATTCAAGTGTCTGGATCATGTTTCGGGTTGACGTTATTTACATTGACTTCTCCAAGGCATTTGATTCATTTGTGACAGTATATATTTTCATAAACTAGGCCACATTGGTTTGTTGCAAAGCTCAATATTACTAATGAGAGTTTGTATCAAAACTCGAAACTCTCTCAATAATTGTACCACTACTTGTAAAGCTCGCCTGTGTACTGATTTCATTCTCAATAACATTTCCATTTCATACATCGGGCTGTTTTTCAGCTAAAGTGTTACTTGAACTCACAGATAGATCCGTATTACACGTAGTCACTATGTGCTTGTTTAAGTCTTCTAATACAGGTTGTTTGGGATTACTCTGAACATACCAATGTTTGGGTCCTTTTCATTGAATTAAGTCTTATTTCGCATTACTGGTTAATGTGCCGTCTCCACACTTTATCATTATCTAATCTAATTTTGTAATGCAATGTGTGACAATTCCAAATTTCCACTTTTCGTGAAAATAGTCCTTAGCAGACAACCTATTCCCTATTTCTAAATTACAAACTTTTAGTTTTGTATTATTAGATTCAGTATTAAATCTGGTCTAGTTCAATTAAATTGATGCATGACCTAATATTCCTCCCGAACATCAATTTTGAGGGGCAGATCCTAGTAATAGAATGAGGTATCTTCCTGTATCATAACAGTAATTTGCATAACACATGGTCTCAGGAATTAGCTTCACAATGCATTGCTTTGCGCAGTGCGTTTTTTATAGCTTGTATGTGATGTTCAGTTTGACCATTTGTGGTAGAGTGATATGGGGTTGAAAATTGTTGAATTATGCCATAATTGAATAGAATTGTCCTAAATGTATAAGATGTGAATTGTGTACTATTATTGCTTACAAAAACTTTAGGTATACCATATGTAGTAAAAATTTTCCCACAAAACTTGTTGCTGTTGTTCTATTTTAGTGTAATAACCTCTTGTCATATACTATAAGCGTCTTCTAAAACAAAATAATATCCACCATTAAATATCGGCGTAATCCACATGAAGTTGCTCAAAAAAGTTATGGGCGTTGTAAAAATGTGTTTACTTGTATTGCATTATTACTTATTTTGTTATAGAAATTTGTTTTATGTCGCTGTCTATTCCTGGCCAACCCACGTGCTAAAATTTTCATTTCGCCACTCCAAAATGTGCAGTGTGTAATTGTTGTAATATTTTGAAACATAGTCTTCCCGGGATTAAAACCTTTGCACCTCTCATTATGATTCCAGATTGTAAGGAAAATTCAGTTTGAACTGCATTGAATTTAAATTCTTTTGAAACAGGTTTTCCAGTTTCTAACCAGGGTCTTGTGCTTTATTGGTTGCCAAGTCCCTTATTGTAATTGGTAATGTTTCAATTATGTTTAATTCATATATCTCGGTTATAGTAGGTAGCTAATTGTTCAGATGATACTGGTAATTGTGAAAATGCATATGTATTAGAATGTAATACAGTATTTCTGAATGTAATATCAAAATTACAGCTTTGTAAATACTTTGCATAATGCTGCATGCGCATAGCACTTTTATTTGGGGCAAAAATTGTTAGAAGTGGTTTATGATCTGTGATTAATATAAATTACTTACCCTACAAGTAATTGTAAAAAAAAAATTCCCCAATAATAAGACTGTAAGCTTCCTTATCAATATGGGAGTATTTTTGCTTAGTGGAATTCAGTATTTGAGAAGCAATTGTATAGGACGTTCAGTCTCATCTGGAAAAATATGTGATAACACAGCTCCCACCACATAAAGTGAAGCATCCGTAGCTAAAGTTAATGGCAATTTGTCATCAAAATGGCAGAGTATGTTATCTGACAAGATTTACTTTTTTTTTGCAGTCTCAAACGATTTCTAGCAAGTTTCATTCCATACAAATTTTGTATCTGTGTTAAGTAAATGGTTGTCATATTGTGCTAGCGTTTTTAATAACTTATCTGTAATAATTAACTAGTTTGACAAATGACCAAATTTGTGTTAATTTGTAGGAATTGGTGAATTACAAATTGCATCCACCTTATTTTGTTTTTTGTAATACCATCTTTATTTATTTTGAACTTACAATATTAAATTTCATTTTTTAATAATTCACTTTTCACAAAATTTATTTGTAAATGATGTTCTTTTAACATTTCTTGTATGTGTTTCTAGGATGTCGTTTGTAATTTTAATGTTGTCTAAAAAGACTGTAATTCCAGGAATGCTTTGCAATAATTTCTCCATCAGGTTCAGTCAAATGACTGGGACACTTACTGGTCCAAACAGTAATCTGTTTGAGCTGCATAGTCCCTTATGGGTACTGTGAAACCAAATACCCTTACGGGTATTTAAAGTAAGTAAAGATTTAATTTCATCCTTCACTTCTAAATGTAAATAAGTCTTAGTCAAGTCAATTTTTGAAAATTGTGTACCTCCCGACATTTGAGCTAATAAATAGTCAATGGTCGGTAATGGGTGATCATCAATTTGTAGGTGGGGCTTTAAAATAACTTAAAATTCCTGCATGATCTTACTTCCCCATTAGTTTTTGAAACAGGAACTACGGGTGTAGCCAATTCGGAAAAAATGTACCTTTTTCAAAATACCTTAGATTACTAAAGAATCTATTCTGATTGGAATTTGTCCCGTATAGCGAAAGGAACTGTACGTGCTTTAATAAAAAACCAAATATGCCTTTGGTTTTTAAAGAACTGCTGCACTCACTCCAGTAATCTTATCAACTGAACCGTGGCTCGAACCTTTGTATTTCTCAACTAACTAATTTATGTGACCTGTTTGCTTATGAAATATTGTTTACCTTCTCCAAATTTAATATCAGAGATCACATTTCCACTCTCATCCTACCAAAGAAGCTCTTTTTACTTCAATAATGTAGAGGCACAAAGGTATGATTTCTCCCTGGTAATCCACATTTACCAAGATTGTATCAATAACTTTCAATATATTTTTTCAATATGCAGACAACTCGATATTAGTATTTTCTAATTGAATATTTGCAAAATGAGCTTTATAAATATTTTTATGTATCAAAGAAAGTGCTGCTCGTAAATCAATCTCAATTCTTATCGGTACATTATTTATATTCAATATTGTAAAAAACTACTCTCGTTAAGTTTTAAAATGTATATGTAAAATTTCTTTCGTCCTATTAATATTAGTTTTAGACTTCATGCAAACTTTTTTAAATTCCCCTTTTTTCCAACAAAAACTACAAGTTAGATTTGTCCTTTTACACTTATTAGCAAGATGAGTTGCTTCACTACAACGAAAACAAATTCGAGATACATTTTTATTTTTAGTGTCTGCACTATTATAATTTGAATGTTTCTAAGAATTTGAACTATTTTGAGTATTAATATAAAGGTTAGTGTTATTTCTTATAGCATGTAATTTATTAATTAAACTTACGACTCCTTTTTCGAAGTTTAAATGCTTATTGCAATCTCACCGCTCGATCCAAGTCTAGGTCCTTCATCTCCAGAAATTGTGTCTGTATTCGTCTCAGTCTTTGTCCAAATACAAATTGATTCCAAATTTTCTGTTTGCCATCTTCTGTAATGCTAATAGCAATTCTTGCACCGATTCCCGATATGTAGTATGGGACTTTGAAATCTTGATATTTCTGAAATTTCTATCCACAGTTTTTACAACTTCATCATATGTAAGTTCCTTAGGTGCTTGCAGTGTATATTTGTCAGAAAGTGTATGATATGCCTCTGCCCCCATGTAGTGTAAGATGTAAGGAAGTTTAATCTCCTCGCTTATTTTAAATATTTGAAATACTCCTTCCAGGTGTTTTAATCAACACAATCATTTCGTTTTGGCTGCTTCGAATGTTTCCACCATGAAAGTTTAATGGGCTTGAAAAACTACTGCATCTTGCACAATTGTGCTAGCACCAAGTTGATGTTGCATTATAAAAAAATTCTGAAACTATGTGCTCTGCTTCGATTGGAATTTTTCTAAGCCTCGTTGCCGAGATACGTGCAGTAGTTTGTAATCAATAAATATGCATCAATTTGTGTACACTTTATTTGGATTTGTATATTGTATAATGCAAATAATTGCTGGCAGCAGCCATGTGCACTGAAAGGCACTGTATTCAAAAGAAAAACACGGAAAATCCCTATCTAGTGACATAACTTCACGCATAATTTAGTGTCTCCACTCATGCTAGCACAACAAACTTTCAAACACTGCAAATGTTAATAAAACTTCAGTTGTTTTTAGACCACACTTAGATTTCATAGAAAACTTGATATTAAAGTGTTGTTGATTAAAGAAGCTTTTAATCCTAAGCTTACTTGACTTATTAAACGACTTTGTTAGGGTTATATAAAAATATTGTTTATTTTTCTTTAAATCACTTGAAAAAGGTAATATTTATTGAAATGTAAGAAATATACCTTTTTTGTACAGAATTGTGTGCAGAATCATGTTTTAAAAAAAATTGTTGAAATAATTGCAAATACAAAATAAAGGCATGATAATTCACACACATCTAAAACTATCCCTTAATATGTTAACATAAATTTAACTATCCCAATGTCATATATGCAGCCCTAAAATATGAATCCATTATTTAAAAATTCCTGGTAAATAGTTCAAAAAAGAGTTGCATTTCAACCCCTTTACATGGCTGTATTTCCCTTATTATCAAGTTTTTAAAAATAGGGTATATAAAAGCTACACTTATTTTTAAACATTTGATCATTTCTAGCAATTATAGTACATAATTTTGAACTACTTTATATATGAAATGGGTGTCAAACATAACTGGTGTCCAACAATTATTGTAGTCCTGGTTGGCCGTGGAATCTTTACACGATGTTGTTTCTTAGTTCACCCAAAATTATTGAACCTGACATTGTTAGGCTTCGGACGGCTCAAAGCTTTCATTTTAATATTAGACATAGGGAAAGCTTTTTTCCATCTTTAATTAAGTTATGATAAAATAGCGGTTTTCCATTCTCGCGTATTATAGGGCAGTAACCTAAGATTTTAGTGTGTGTATCGGTGCATTTCCCATGCATAAAAAATGTATGGTGGAGACACCAACGGGTTCGTGGAAATGACGCGTTAAAAACAAGGACTTGGCTGCCGACCACAGGACAATATTGAGGTATTAAATGCCAGTACACATTAATTAACTGCGAAGTGTGCCTTTTTGCCTTTCCTCTACCTGCCCAAACACTTTAAAAATGTTTTATGTTTCCTAAAAGTGTAGTTTCAACGCATTTCGCTGTCAGAGTCTGAAGAAACGGACTCCCATGCCACCTACTCTACCTCAAGACATCTATGCTTTAATTACAGTTATTAATTAAGGTAAGCCCTTTGTTTAGTTTTTAATGGCTTCATTAGCATATAAAAATGTGCAGGTATGATGCCAATAATTTGCGACCAAATTTGGAGGTACAATAAATTACACCTGTGGGTAACGTAGTAATTGATGCCAAATGGGGAAAGCAATAATGTGCAACATTTATAGAATAAAAAGCAAATCTAGAGAAAAACTAATTTTTGAGTAATTATTGTTTTTAAATTTTGGATAAAAATTTAAGTCATCATCATCATTGGGTCTTCAGTCCTGAAACTGGTTAGACGCGTACCATCATTGTTTCCTATTCTGAACTAACCTACAGATTTCCCCGAAATTTGCACAGTCTGCATCTATCTCTGCTTGTCATATATCCCATACTATTCCCCAAAAATGCCTTAGAACATATTCTGTCCTTCTATTTCTCATATTTTTTTCCCAAAGATATCCTTGTTCCCTTACTGTTTCTATAACCTATTTGTTATTATCTTTGTCTGTCCATCCTCAAACATCTGAAGCACGGCATTTCAAAGGCCGCTACTGTTCTTTTGTCTGCTTTTCAGACTGCTCGTATTTCGTAGGCATATTGTCTGTGCTGTGCTCCACACATACGCTTTCAACAACTTTTTGTTCTATGTTTGTTGTCTTTCATCATAGGTGCCGCTCTTTCTTGTTAGATGCAGATCGGTCTCCTTCTATTGTTTTACAATTATATCCCCTATTTCTCCGACATTCAGTGGTTGCGAAGGGGGGTAAGCAGCCTGTGGCTGCCGAGTTCCCCCAGCACTTGAACATTTACTGATTTAATATTTTTCCAATATGTCTTTTCGCACAGTCAACATTAGTTGCAGATATTTCACAACAAACAACTAGTTGTTTATCAGATTTGTCTGCGCTCGGTTCCCCTTATATTGTTTTCTAATATTATGCCCTATTTCACAGAGATTTATTGAAGGGGGTTAAGTAACCTGTGGCTGCCAAGATCCCCCAACACTTAGACATTTGCCGAAATAATAGTTTTCCAGTAAATGCTTTCATGCAATTACCATTATTCAAGAATATTGCCCCTCCAATGCTTGTAGTTGCTTATAATAAATATCATGTTTAAGTGCAGTTACTTTGTTCGTCATTAATTTATCCATCTTAGGACTGGTTGGATGCGTACCTCCATTGATTTCTCTTCTGAGCTAGCCTACACATTTCCCTGAAACTCCTACAGCCTACATCTTTCACTATCTGTGTGCAGTAGTCTAACCTAGGTCTTCCTTTTCTTCTCTTTTTTCCTATCTCTGCTTCTAGTATATTCCGCACTATTCCTTAATGCCGTAGTACGTGGCCTATCATCCTATCTCTCCTATTTTTTACCGTTTTCCACATATTTCTTTCTTCCCCTACCATTTTTAGCACCTCTTCGTTCTTAACTTTGTCTGTCCATGATATCTTCATCATACGTCTGTAGCACCACATTTCAAAGGCTTCTACCTTTTTCTTGTCCGCTTCTCCCACTGTCCAGGCTTAACAGCCAAACAGTGCTGTGCTCCACCCATATGTTTTGAGCAATCTTTTCCTTGTTTCTATGTTCGTGGTCTTTGAGCATAGTAGTTGCTTTTTCTTGTTAAATGTAGCACGACCTTGTGCTAATCTTTGTTTTATATCTTTTGTGCTTTTCCCATCTTGCGTTATTTGGCTTCCTAGGTAGCAGAAATCCTTAACCTCTTGTAAGTTCGTGTTACATATTTGTATTCATGTTTTGATTTATTTTTCCCTCCTTTGCATACTAGTACTTTAGTTATACTTTTGTTAATTTTCATATCGTATCTCTCTGTTAGAACCGTTTCCATTTCATTGAGAGCAGCTTCTAACTCTTCCTTGCTAGATGCTAATACCCCTATATCATCTGCAAATCTAAGCATATCAATTTTTGTCCCTGCATAGTAATTCCAAATGTCTTCCTGCATTTGACAGTATTCTTTGCCTCCTCAATGTACAAGTTAAAAATTAGTGGGGATAGGGAACATCCCTGTCTTACCCCTTTCCTGATGTTTACTTCTCTACGTTCCTGCTCTAATTTTATTACTCCTGTTTGCTCTTTGTATAAGCTATGTACTATCCGTCTATCCCTATAACTCTTTCCAATCTTTTTGAGTATTTCGAACATTTTTTTCCATTTTACATTGTCAAATGCTTTTTCCAGATCTACAAACCCTATATACACGCTTTCCCCTTTTTCTATTGTGTTCTCCATTATCACCCTCAGAGCTAAGATAGCCTCCCGTGTTCCCCTGTTTCGCCTAAACCCAAATTGGTCTTCTCCTAGTATTTCTTCAGCCCGTTTTTCCATTCGTCTTTGTACAATTCTAGTTAATATTTCTGATACGTGTGCTGTCAAGCTTATTGTTCGAAAATTTTCACATCTATCTGCGCCTTTCTTTTTTGGTATAGTTACTATGATGTTATGTTTGAAATCTTTGGGTATCTTGCCTGTCTCATACATATAGCTTACAAGTTGGAAGAGACATTCTGTTACTGCTTGACCAGCCGCTTTTGTAGTCTCTGCTTGCACCTTATCTGTACCCGGTGGCTTACTATTTTTCAGACCCTTTAATGCTATTTCAAATTCATCTCTAAGTATAGGATATCCCAAGTCATCATTTTCAATGTCTGATTCCTTTTCTAATGCAGTTAGTTCTTCTCCTGCATATAAATTCCTATATATTCTTGCCATCTACCCACTTTCTCTACATTTTCTATAATGACATTTCCTCCGCGTCCCTTATATTTTTGCTATACGGTTCTATATCCCTAAAATTGATTCTAATTAGTTTGTATGCTTCATCTGTCTTTCCTACTTCCATCTTAGTTTGTACCTCTTTGCACTTTTCATCAATCCATTGTTCTTTAGCTTTCCTGCATTTTCGAATAATTTCCCATTTTATGGCTTTGTATCTCTGTTTTCCTGTTTCATCTGATTTATTTTTGTATTTTCGTCTGTCTTCTATTAAATTCAGGATATCCTTTGTTATTCATGGTTTCTTATTTACTTTTTGTGTATACCCCAGAATATCTCTGGCCACCATGTCTAAGCTGGATTTAATGTTATTCCATTCTGTTTCTACTTGCTGAGTATCAGATATTTTCCCGATATCTTTGAGCAATTCATTTGACCTTTTTTCGAATCTTTCTTGAATATCTTTCTCTTTAGTTTCTGTAGGTCCAAGTGCCTTTTTCCGTTTCTTTTTTCAAATTTTTAAATTTAAGTGCGGCCTTCATAATTACGATGTTGTGGTCAGTATCTATATCTGCTTCTGGGTAGCTTCTACAGTCTTTTACTTGATTCCTAAACCGTTGTCTAACAAGAATGTAATCTATTTGATATCTTCCTATATCTCCTGGCATCTTCCACGTATATCGTCTTCTAGCATGATGTTGAAATAATGTGTTTGTAATGATTAAATTGTTCTTGTTGCAAAATTCTACCAGCCTATTTCCTCTGTTGTTTCTAGTGCCTAAACCAAATAAACCTACTATCGCTCCTTCCCTACCCTCACTTACAACTGCATTAAAATCCCCCGTAATTATTAAATTTTCATGTCCTTTTACGTGTCTTAATATGTCTTCGATATCTTTGTGGATTGCTTCTACCTCTTCGTCACTGTAGCTAGAGGTGGACATGTATACTTGTATTATTACTGTGTTTACCGGTTTAGATTCTAATCTAACCATGAGTACTCTTTCATTCTTTTGTAAGTAATTTTTTACACAGAATCCTATCTTTTTCCGCATAACTATCCCCACACCCAAATTTCCTTCCTCAGCTCCTGTATGAATTACCCTGAAGTCTCCACTCCAAAAATCCCCTGCCTCTGGCCACCGAACGTCGCTGATCCCTACTATGTCTAATGATAACCTATTCATTTCGATTTTTAGGTTCTCTAACTTACCCACTTGCTTCATAGTTCTAACATTCCACGCTCCGACTCGCAAAATGTTCCCGACTCTTATTCTTAACTTTCCGATCGCATCCTCCGAAGTAGTCCCCTCCCGGAGATCCGAATGGGGGACTATTTTAACTACGGAATCTTTTACCCCAGAGAATGCCATCATTTTATTATAATTTAGGTACGCTGTGTACTTGGGAGGTAATGTGGTGGTTTCCCGTTGCCTTCCACATCGCGGTAGTGTGTCTTAGACTGCCATACCGACCCCTACCAATCTAAGTACCGAATGAGCCGCTGCCCTCTTTCGGGGACCTGTCTTAGTCTGGTTCCTCACTACTACTTTGGTTGGACCTGTAGTTTGGCTCTTTAGCTCATTAGAACACGCAAGCCATTTCACCTGTTCTAGTAATCTAGAACTTCGGCAAGGTGCAGGTCCATTCGAAATGGAAAAAACTCAAGAATTGTAAAATAAAAGATCGAAATAAACTTGATCAAGGTAAAATATAGCAATTTTTCCATAATTCAAGAATTCATAGTAATTGCTGGAAGTCATCTCCCTTATCATCTAAACATAAATGTGCATATCTTTCAAGCTATCTAAAATATTCATCTGCATATTCTCTTCAACTAATCTATAATGCCTAGTGATATTGTCTGTTAACTCTTGTAAGCGATACTGTGGAGTTTGTTTTTTAAATATGGAAACAGTTAGAAGTCATCGAGAGTTGAATTCACAAGATTGTAGGGGAAACCGATATGCACATATTAACATATTATCAAAAAATAACAACACTAGTGGCACGAGCAACACAAAGATTAAAAAATTGTGCTGAAAGGCCAATTTTGAAGCTCGTAATTGTGGAGTTTGTTAATAAACAGTTCTAAAATATTTTGACTATAGATTCCTGCATTAATATTTCGCTTGTGACCATGAAAGTACGTTTTTTAACTGAAGTGATATAAATCAGTAATTAAATATTATTTCTTGATTCCTCAGATGCTTCTAAGGGAAACAGACGTATCCTTGTAGCTAGCTAAGCTATTGATGGGGTTGAGAGTGAGGGTACTTCTAAGATTGTGGTAGCTTAAAAACAGCATTTGAGAAGTCTGTATAAGATTATGAGCCAGGGTAGAGCTCAGGCAGTGAGATTAGATTCACTTTTGAACAAACGACTAAACTAATATCTTAAGAGGGCACTATTAGAGAAAGTAATAAATCAATTTGTTAGTTCAGCAAAATATCAAGGTACACCTGTGCAAATTAAGATATATTAGATACCCAATTATTATAGCCTACTGAAAAAGCTAGCAAAACCCTTTGTATTAGAAAAACAAAGGAATTGAATATTATATGCTCCCTAGTGTTTTGCTTTTAAATAAACTAATAAACAAATTTCTAACTTACGATTACTGTCATAATGCTATACCAAATATTTGTGGAATCCAGCGGGAAGTTACATGTTAATGATGCTTCTTAATTACAATGATTTAAGATTACCTAATACAAAGGACAATAACATTAAAGTATAAATCATTGTTTATTAATTTAATTGTACATGTAGAAGTTACATAGTTTTCTGTCCTGTGTTATCTACTTCTTTTTCCTTGCCAAAAAAGGAAAAAAATAGTTAACAAAGGAATATAAACAAGAAAATTATTCATCAATAAACTTTTTTTTATAATTGAAGAAACAACTTACCTTGTTACAAGACAAAGTTCAAAACAAAAGTCTAGCTAAATAATTATTAATTTATTCACAACTATAAAGAAACATCCCTGTCTTCTATTATTACTCTTAATAGATAATGAAACTAAATTCTGATTGGGAAACCTTATCTGATATGCAGCAATCAAAACAGCTCCAAAATGGAAAAGTATATCCTGCTTTACATATAAATAAATTGCAATATAACTCAAGATTTAGAAATGACAAAAAATCTCCCATATACTTAAAAAATATCAGATCAATCATTCTTCTTCAGGATCTAGCATACCAGATTCTTATTTTGGCACAATGTAAACTAGTTTCTCTAACGTAATGTAGGTTTTCAAACCACATTTGCATATTCTGTGAATTTATGTAGATGATTACATGAAATCATGCCATGTTAGTAAAGAATGTTTGATGCAATAGTTCATTGTTGTTGAGGTTTTAAAGGAAAAGAAGACAAAATTGCAGTATTTGTGAGTGATCAAGCGGTAGAGTTCCTGGTTTTCATTTTGTATAAATACAATCCAAGATTTTTGGTGAGAATGTTGTAACTGGTTTCTCTGCCAACATTTAACCCCAGGAGTGGTCGCATTATGAGAATTTTGCTAACATAGAGATACAAAAATGTATGTAAATGTAATGTTGATTTGAACACCAACTAGCGCTTACTTCTATTTGTTTTTGACCTACTATCGAATAACATAACAGTTTAAGGTCTTAAGCAGTTTCGTCAGTAACAGTAAGGGCATTGTTGCAAGTGGATGCAGTGCATGAGCAATTCTTTCGTTACGTGAGCAACGATGTTAATAACAATTTCTGAGCTGTGGAGACACCATACAATGAGTGGTGTATGATATTTGTAATATTTGTTAAAATTTGCGTATTATTAACTTTTTATACTGCATTTTAATTTCATTGTGTTAATTTTTTAAAACTATGAGCAGAAGTAAAAGTCTAGTCGAACTAGTGAAACTAAAACTTCCAGAAACCGAATACGAAGCTAATGTACGTTATTTTAGTATTTTGAACATTACGACAAATGCTATACGACTGTCTGATCTGCTGTGTTGTGTTTCTTCAGACGAACTGGAATATATTGAAGCCAAAAGATTTGACTGCATTGGAAGTGTTGCTGAATCAGAATTTAGCGTGCTTGATTCAAATACTGAACAATCTGGAAACGAATTTATTCATAATGATAGAGAACCGAATGATGTAGGTCAAAATATTATGGTTGGGAAAAATAACTTTTTGGTTCAAATTTCCTCCACAGTCAAACGTTCGAACACGAAAAAGAAATATTGTTATTCATTTGCCACAAGTAAAACAAGTTGCAAAGAATGCATATCGTTTTTGAATTGTGGAAGCTATTTCTTCTGAATGAAACAATTGAACATATTTCACGGTGCACAAACATATCTTCAACATATGCGAGTGAATTACACACGTGAGAGGGATTACAACAACACTACTCCAGACAAAATACATGCTTTACTTGAGTTGCTAGAGTGTCTCGCGGCAGTAATGACATGGCTGCAGTGATAGGTTGGGTTACTGTTAGAAATGGATATTATTATTAAAAAAAACACAAATCAACTTAACACGCATATCAGAACAGTTGTTCTAAACTATTGCAAACTGTTCTGATATGCGTGTTAAGTGATTTGTGTTGTGTGTTTTTTAATAATAATATCTAATTTGTGTTTTTTAATAATAATATCTATTTCTAACAGTAACCTAAACTGTCATTGCAGCCATGTCAATACTGCTGCGAGACGCTCGTGTTTAAAAAGGGTGGTCATATCAAATTAAAAGAACTTTGGACAGATAATGGCATCTCACTTGAATGTTTTAAAGCAACTATGTCTTCAAGAAGATTTTAAAACCCTACTTCGGGTTGTGTGGTTTAATGACAAACACTCATGGTGAACATAAAGTCATTGATAACTTGGCTCCAATTAGAAGAATTTTTCAGAGCTTGTTGAAAAATGCAAAACATTATATCCTGAGGGAATATACTACGGTAGACAAAATGTTAGATGCATTTGGTGGGCGTTGCAAATTTTGCTAATATATAGTTAACAAATTTGCTAAATACCATATAAAGATTTTTGCGTTGGCTGGTTCCTGTGTATTCTCTACGAGTAACATGGAAATATATGCAAGCAGACAGCCCGATGGTCTATACAAAGAAGATAATTCAGCAGCAAATATTATAAAGAGAATTATTGCTCCTATTATTAATACTGGGCGAAACGTTACCATGGATAAATTTTACCTCGATACCTTTAGCCAATTGATTTGTGTAAACAAAATACTACTGTTGTTGAAATGTTGAAGAAAAATAAAAGAGAAATTACTACTTCAATACTTTTTATAAGCTAAAGAAATACCTATATGCAGCAGTATGTTTGCATATCTCAATGATGGTGTGTTAGTTTCATATGTGCCACGTAAAACTAAAAATGTTTTGGTTTTGTCTACAATGTGTACAGGAGATGTAACTAATAATGATGCGGATGATAAATTTAAACCAGTTATAACTTTCTATAATTTTATGGATGTAGTAGATGAACTGAAGGGTATGTGTATATAAAGGGTTGCTGACAACCTTTTTATGATTTTGAATGTTTGCGGAATATATTGCAATATTATATATTCTGCAAATACTGGTGAAAGATTAAATCGCCATATAATTTTTGATAATATTAGCAATGAATTTGATGAAATTCTAACTCTACCCTTTGTGAATCAATTAGCAAGTTTACAGATCTTGAACCAGAAACTGTAAACTGTAAAAATGATTCATAAGAAATTTGTTGCTTTTTGGCCCTAAATGGAAAAATCATAAAAAAAAAAAATGTATAACACGTGCGAAAAGTTTATTTGCAACAACACTCTCACTATCGGTACCCCAATTGCATTGTTGAACAAAGGAAAGTGCAACCACGTTTTTTTATAATATGACACTTTATATTCCTTTTCTAGTTTTTGTTTTTGAATTATCTTATTTTCGAAATTTAAGTAAATCGTTTAATCATCAGATGTTTAAAATGTTTCAAGTTACAGCATTACATATTTTTCTGCTCTGCATGTGCTATAAGCAAAATGCTAACGAGCGACCAATGATATTGGTAATTATTTCGTGACCACCCTGTGTTAAATGGAAGTTGAAAGTTGTTTTTGAATACCATTTCTCACTTTCTGTACGAAATTTTCACTTCTAACAAGAGTTCTAACTACACCTATTTTATGTTTCATAGATCCTGTATGACAAAAACATTATGTAATTGCTTTTATATCACGCAAAGATATGCAGTTATTAACAATAACTCTTGAAATTGCAGAAAATCGCCACAGCATGCATCTTTTAAATACTTCCAATATTCATTTTCCACACCGTGACTGTTGTGAAAATATGCTGTTAGGAATTTGTAAATATTGTATTACTAGAGGGATGTGCAATCGTATTTTCATTCTTTTCGTCTAGTTTGGTTTTTACTTCACTCTAACATTCACGGAGATTCCGCGCATTGCTCAGAGTGAGCACATTTGTATTCTATTCGTATTCAAAACGCTTCAGTTTGGCAATAATGTAATCATTAATTAAATTCTTCTCAAGTTTCGTCATTTACTTTAATGCAAAATTTATCGTTATTCATTCAAACACTTTCATTTACTTTACGACTTAATACTTCAACAAATGGAAAATACGCCATTGTTAAGTCAAACTGGTCCTAGGGTAAGTTTCTATTACAATATATGTACAGGAACATAAAAACATATTGAAGAATCCACGCTTACTTTTGTGTTTCTCTTATAATTTATTTCTTCTATATAGCTTGAGATGTTTATTAAATGATTTAAGTTAATATTATGTTTACAGATAAGTATATCTTCATCTTATTGGATTATTAATAGAACTGGAATACCACTTATATTTAAACAAAGGGGTGTAAATACAGAAACAGCCGGCCAGTTTGAGGAACACGAGATTGCAAGAATGGTAGCACCTTTGTTATTTAGCTTTTCTGATCCAGATGCTAGTCCAAGTGTTGTAGCTCGTGTTGGTACAGCAGTTGTACCACATGGAAATACTCAGGTTTTGAATTAGCTTATCATTTTATGCATATACGAACTATATTTTTAGTGGTGTCAAGAATTTGATTTACAAAGGGGAATTAAAGTAAGAAGATTGCATATTGCTTTGAGAGATGGTCGACCTGATATGATGTATTTGATTGGAATTGAAGTCAGAAATGGACGTGGTCGTTATCGTCATACAAATATAGTGACGATATCGCCTCGGTTCCAGTTACACAATAAAAGTTCCTATAAGCTATTGTTTGCACAAAGCTGTTTTGCTTCTACAGTTGTAAGTAATAACAAAACATTATAGTTTTCCTGCAATTCACATTAAGTGTATTCATATTATGCACTGATATTTTGTTATGTTAAATTGTCAAAAATGTCTTCCAATTCCAAATGTTATTGCTGAAGTTGTGGGGTTAGTATGGAAACTTGGGCTAGGCCGAATAGAAGCTTCATTAAAAAAATAATCTATTGACATACGCACTTGCTTTATTTGATATTTTATTTGGAATATGAAATGCAACCTGATACTTACAACCTTCTTATGTTAACTGCTGAATTTTCTTCTTTTCGTTTTTTAATTGAAGATCGCATGCAAACTGTTAAACAGCATGGTTCTTTGCTTCATTGCTTTTGAGTAAATTAACCACTTCACTGTTATATACACAATAATTATACATGCCAGATGTCATAAATTTCTGGAGATGAATTTAAGCTAATTAACCTATAGATGTGTGCAACTAAGTTTCTGGATTTTAGAGATGGATGACCCTAATGACACATCTTGACATACATGTCTGAAGTTCTGTTTTTTAATAGTCTGGACATCTGTTAACAATAACCAGTCGTAATACCAACACATATCGCAACACAATAAGGACTAAGATGTCTAATTTGGTGTCAAATAAACATCATTTGGGGGAAGTTGTTTTTCTGCTTTAACTTGAAAAAATGCAGTTGAGTACGTCGTTTGCTTGAGAAGACTTTTGGCATACATGCACAATCGAAAGTTACCTGTAAAGATTGGTTTATATGCTTCAGAAGTGGCAATTCTGTCACTGAGGACAAGGAATGCTCCGGAAGACCAAAAACAATCGAGGGCACTGATCGGCAGCCGTTATTGGATGAAGATGATATGCCAACACAAGATGAACTTGCAGCATTAAACATGAGTCACCTAGGTATTTCCAAATGTTTACATGCCATGGGAAAAATTCAAAAGGAAATAAAATGGGTGCTGCATGAGTTGACTTAGAGACAGATGGAAAATCAAAGTCATTTTCGAAATTTTGCTTTTGCGGTATGAAACAAAGTGTTTTCTGGAATTGTTACTGGCAATTAGAAATAGATATGTTTTAGAGAATCCGAAATGTGAAAAATCGGGGCTTTCATCTAGTGAAGAATCAATATTGATGACAGCCAAATCGCTTTGAAATGAAGACAATGTTCTGCGTTTGGTGGGATCAAAAAGGAATTGCATATTTTGAGCTGCTGAAACCAGGCTAAACTGTCAATGATAACTGATCAATTTGAACCATGCATTGCTCGAAAAGGACCAGATTGTGACACGAGACATGGACGAGTTATATTGCAGCACAACAATGCACCATGCCATCACACTTTTATTGTCCAGGATACCATCAAAACGCTAAAACGGGATCTGCTACCGCACTCGTCCTGTTTGCCAGACCTGCCCCCTTCCGATTATCACTTGTTTGAGTCGATGGGGCATGGCTTGGCTGCGCTACACTTGCCCAATTTCGAAGAAGTGCAAAATTGGTTGGATGAATGGTTTCGGTTTAAGGATGAGTTGTTTTATCGTCACAGTATTTGTGTTGTCAGAGAGATGGTAAAAATGTGTAGCTTGCGACAGATGATACCTGTGAATAAACCATTTTTTTTTCTGTGACGGGAAAAAATTGACATTTAATGTTTCTTGACAGGTGACAAAATGTCACTTTTATGAATTTACTTTTTTCCTCGGGAAAAAAATGAGTACTTTTTTTCTCGGGTATGTGCAAATATGTAAGAACGCGAAGATATTTAATTTAAAGCCGAGGCCACACTTGTAACATTCGGGTGTAACATAACATCGTGTCATAACTTCGTCGCGTTGTTACGTGCCGAAATCGGCACTAAGCATTCTCAATTAAGTTTTAATTTGTAAGAATTTCGCGCCATAAATTTAAAAGGACGTGCGCGTATTTCCGCCACTTTGGACAGTGCGTTGGCGTGAGATTGTGCCGACGCGGGGTGAAAGTGGGGTTTTCCGGCATACGTGACGGGACTAGCCACTGAGACGTGAACAAGTGTAGTTGTCTTGTATCTTATCGTGTTTTTTTGTGTTATTTAGGTTTCTTCCCTTATCGCTGATATCGTTCCTTATAAACCAGTTCCTTTATCGTACCTCTACATACAGAAGAGAGAAGACAATTTGAATTTGGGTTTGACCGGGCTCAAAGAACTCCCACGCCCAAAAGATCAGCAAAGCCGCCGCCGACATCATGGAGTAATTCTGCAAGAAGCCCTGCAATTTATGTGAGTACAGTTTTCGTTCTCTTTTTTATGTGATGTAGTAATTTTATATAATTGCGTGACGTAATCTTTTATTTGCGCGTCAAATCGCAATTATCTAACATTGCTACCAACTGACTGTAGTGGCTCGCGTACCGCACCGGCGGGGTATAATAGCGTTCAAAACAAACGATATAAACAACTTAAGTAAGCAATTTTTGAAACCACTCACAGAATTAAACTACTTTAAAGGTTTCCTTAGAAACACAATTCTAACTGTCCCTATAAGTACAACAACCTACTTGTTTGAAACTTCTAATTTGACATCGATTGATTTTTTGACTTTAATATATTGTAATATTTTTTCAATATTAAATCATCGTTTCGCCTGTCACAGAAAAAATAGTGTTCTATACACTGATAAAAATGTAAGGTTTTAACTCTTGAGCTAAAATCTAGTAAATAGTCCCTGTATGTTTGTTGTGGTTTGTTTAGCATTTTTCTTAATCTTCTTTGGAAATTAAACCACTCATAGTTTTTAAAATCATCTTTATTTACGTTTCGATCCATGACCTAGGATCGTTGTCAAAATAATAAAAAATTCAAGTTTGACAACGTCCCTAGGTCATGGATCAAAACGTAATTAAAGATGATTTTAAAAACTATGAGTGGTTTAATTCCCAAAGAAGATTAAGAAAAATGCTAAAATCTAATACTTTTCCTTTGTATAATAAATAACTATTTATTTCTTTTGAAATTTTCTATTTGTCAGCAATTAAAAAAATTCCGAAACTTAGTTGCACACTTTATAAGTAAACAGAGAAGTTATGAAATATAGCAATATTAATGGTAATTTTTTCTCACACTATAATTCATTGTTACTTTTTCACAAAAATGTATTGTATTCTATTACCATAAAAACAATCACATTAACATTCTTTATGGTGGGTGTGGCCCTGGTGATTCACTTTTACTTTATTTTTCTGGTTCTGACTGTTCATTAGTCTGTATATTCCTGTATTAACATATAACATGTTGAGTGCTACCAACACCCATTAGCGATCGGTGTTATTCGCACCATGCCAACAAGACCCATTGGCGTTAAATGCAGTTTTAGATTTATAACGTTAGTTGTGTTTATATAATTATATCTATAAATTGGCGAAAAGTGGCATACCATCTACATCAAAGGATGTTATAAACAAGCAATAGATGAGGGCTGTGAATGATAATAATATGCTAAGATCATCGAAAAGAAAGACATTACAGATTAGAGACTCTAAAAATATTACAGATGAGGAAATGGATGTTATTTTAAATTATGATAGTAGCAACAGTAGTTACAAACCATCGGAATTTGATAGTTCTAGTAGTTCTGAAAGCGATAGTAATGATGATACCGTGCAACCGGTTTTGGATAATACGGAATGTTTGACCAATAGTGACAAATCAAATATTGTGTGAATGGATAATAATTTGATTAAAAGGGATATAAATTTCCGAGATGCTAAATCACTTTTAGTTCAACTTCTGAATAAATAACCTCTCAACAATTTCAAGATTGTTTTTGATTACAAAATAACAAAGACAAATATGATGAAGAAGTATTTACACCAACAGAAGTTAGTGATTAAGCTCACATAACAGATTGGAAGGAACTAGACGAAACTAACGTTAATACTGTTCTGGGATCGTATTTGCATATAGGGAACACCAAAATAAATAGAATTAGCAAACAGATGAGTTTTATAATATTCTATTTTTTAGAAACCACATGGCAAGGAACTGGTTTCCTCTCATTTTCAGACATTTTCATTTTGCATCCAATTGACAAGATGGCAAAGCTTCTGCAGGCCGTTTTTATAAAGTGAGGTCCTTGAGTGAACATTTCAGGAAAAATGATAAACATCTATAGTTCTGGGAAAGAACTGTTTTTAGATGAAGCAACGATTTTATGGAGAGGAAGACTTTCATTTAGGCAGAACATAAAAAATAAAAAACATAAGTATGGCATAAAATTTTATATGCTTTGCAAACCTAATGGAGTGATGCTTAAATTTTTTTGTATATTCAGGTTCTAATTATGATGATATAGGTGATATATAGGGGCACTCCTTGTATATAGATAACTTTTATAATTGTTATGATCTTGCTTCTCAGTTATTAGAAAATTGTACTTTCTGTACAGTAACGCTTCATGCTAATAGACAAAATAATCCAAAAGATATTATAAACTAAAAAAAGTTGAAATGAAGGTCCGGTGCTGTAACAGTGTTAGTACTGGGAAATGGAGGTATAGATCTGAAGTGATATTTATTACTACAGAACATAACTGTTATTTGGTAGAAACGACAAATAGGCGAGGAAATGTAAAAGAGAGGCCATTTGCTATTAGTCAATGCAATGTGTTTATGAGTGGCATTGATCAGCAAGACAAAATGATGTCCTATTAGACCATTACATAGTGATGTTGAATTCTTATTACTTATACAATAAATATCATGGTGATAAGATGTCATTGTATAATTTTGACAAGTTATGAAAGGGTTATTGACACCTAAAAATATCATCATCATCATTGGGTTTTCAGTCCTGAAACTGGTTAGACGCGTACCATCATTGTTTCCTATTCTGAACTAACCTACACATTTCCCCGAAATTTGCACAGTCTGCATCTATCACTATCTGATCTACGTCTACATCCGCCTCTTTTTTCCTATCTCTGCTTGTCATATATCACATACTATTCCCCAAAAATGCCTTAGAATGTATTATGCCCTTCTACTTCTCATATTTTTTCCCAAAGATATCCTTGTTCCCTTACTGTTTCTATAACCTATTTGTTATTAACTTTGTCTGTCCATCGTCGAACATCTGAAGCACGGCATTTCAAAGGCCGCTACTGTTCTTCTGTCTGCTTTTCAGACTGCTCGTATTTCGTAGGCATATTGTCTGTGCTGTGCTCCACACATACGCTTTCAACAACTTTTTGTTCTATGTTTGTTGTCTTTCATCATAGGTGCCGTTCTTTCTTGTTAGATGCAGTTCGGTCACCTTCTATTGTTTTACAATTATATACCCTATTTCTCCGACATTCAGTGGTTGCGAAGGGGGGTAAGCAGCCTGTGGCTGCCAAGTTCCCCCAGCACTTGAACATTTACTGATTTAATATTTTTTCCAATATGTCTTTTCGCACAGTCAACATTAGTTGCAGATATTTCGCAACAAACAGCTAGTTGTTTATAATAATAATCAGATTTGTCTGCGCTTATTTTTTCGTCATTGGGTTTCCCGTCTCAAAACTGGTTGGACATGTACTTGCACTTATTTCTTTTCTAAACTAACCTACATGGTTCCCTGAAATTCTCACACAGTAATACAGCTCGGTTCCCCTTATATTGTTTTTTAATATTATGCCCTATTTCACAGAGATTTATTGAAGGGGGTTAAGCAACCTGTGGCTGCCAAGATCCCCCAACACTTAGACATTTGGCGAAATAATAGTTTTCCAGTAAATGCTTTCACGCAATTACCATTATTCGAGAATATTGCCCCTCCAATGCTTGTAGTTGCTTATAATAAATATCATGTTTAAGTGCAGCTACTTTCTTCGTCATTAATTTATTCGTCTTGGGACTGGTTGGATGCGTACCTCCATTGATTTCTCTTCTGAGCTAGCCTACACATTTCCCTGAAACTCCTACAGCCTACATCTTTCACTATCTGTGTGCAGTAGTCTAACCTAGGTCTACCTCTTCTTCTCTTTTTTCCTATCTCTGCTTCTAGTATATTCCGCACTATTCCTTCATGCCATAGTATGTGGCCTATCATCCTATCTCTGCTATTTTTTACCGTTTTCCACATATTTCTTTGTTCCCCTACCATTTTTAGTACATCTTCGTTCTTAACTTTGTCTGTCCATGATATCTTCATCATACGTCTGTAGCACCACATTTCAAAGGCTTCTACCTTTTTCTTGTCCGCTTCTCCCACTGTCCAGGCTTCACAGCCATACAGTGCTGTGCTCCACACATATGTTTTGAGCAATCTTTTCCTTGTTTCTATGTTTGTGGTCTTTGAGCACAGTAGTTGCTTTTTCTTGTTAAATCTAGCACGACCTTGTGCTAATCTTTGTTTTATATCTTTTGTGCTTTTCCCATCTTGCGTTATTTGGCTTCCTAGGTAGCAGAAATTCTTAACCTCTTGTAAGTTCGTGTTACATATTTGTATTCTTGTTTTTGATTTATTTTTCCCTCCTTTGCATAGTAGTACTTTAGTTTTACTTTTGTTAATTTTTATACCGTATCTCTCTGTTAGAACCGTTTCCATTTCATTGAGAGCAGCTTCTAACTCTTCCTTGCTAGATGCTAATACCGCTATATCATCTGCAAATCTAAGCATATCTATTTTTTGTCCCTGCATAGTAATTCCAAATGTCTTCCTGCATTTGACAGTATTCATTGCCTCCTCAATGTACAAGTTAAAAATTAGTGGGGATAGGGAACATCCCTGTCTTACCCCTTTCCTGATGTCTACTTCTCTACGTTCCTGCTCTAATTCTATTACTCCCGTTTGCTCTTTGTATAAGCTATGTACTATTCGTCTATCCCTATAACTCATTCCAATCTTTTCGAGTATTTCGAACATTTTTTTCCATTTTACATTGTCAAATGCTTTTTCCAGATCTACAAACCCTATATACACGCTTTCCCCTTTTTCTATTGTTTTCAACATTATCACCCTCAGAGCTAAGATAGCCTCCCGTGTTCCCCTGTTTCGCCTAAACCCAAATTGGTCTTCTCCTAGTATTTCTTCAACTCGTTTTTCCATTCGTCTTTGTACAATTCTAGTTAATATTTTTGATACGTGTGCTGTCAAGCTTATTGTTAGAAAATTTTCACATCTATCTGCGCCTTTCTTTTTTGGTATAGTTACTATGATGTTATGTTTGAAATCTTTGGGTATCACGCCTGTCTCATACATATAGCTTACAAGTTGGAAGAGACGTTCTGTTACTGCTTGACCAGCGGCTTTTAGAGTCTCCGCTTGCACCTTATCTGTACCCGGCGCCTTACCATTTTCAGACCCTTTAATGCTATTTCAAATTCATCTCTAAGTATAGGATATCCCAAGTCATCATTTTCAATGTCTCATTCCTTTTCTAATGCAGTTAGTTCTTCTCCTGCATATAAATTCCTATATATTCTTGCCATCTACCCACTTTCTCTACATTTTCTATAATGACATTTCCTCCCGCATCCCTTATATTTTTGCTATTCGGTTTTATTTCCTAAAATTGATTCTAATTAGTTTGTATGCTTCATCTGTCTTTCCTACTTCCATCTTAGTTTGTACCTCTTTGCACTTTTCATCAATCCATTGTTCTTTAGCTTTCCTGCATTTTCGAATAATTTCCCATTTTATGGCTTTGTATCTCTGTTTTCCTGTTTCGTCTGATTTATTTTGTATTTTCGTCTTTCTTCTATTAAATTCAGGATATCCTTTGTTATCCATGGTTTCTTATTTACTTTTGTGTATACCCCAGAATATCTCTGACCGCCATGTCGAGGCGGGATTTAATGTTATTCCATTCTGTTTCTACTTCCTTAGTATCAGATATTTTCCCGGTATCTTTAAGCAATTCATTTGACCTTTTTTCGAATCTTTCTTGAATATCTTTCTCTTTTAGTTTCTGTAGGTCCAAGTGCCTTTTTCCGTTTCTTTTTTTCAAATTTTTAAATTTAAGTGCGGCCTTTATAATTACGATGTTGTGGTCAGTGTCTATATCTGCTTCTGGGTAGCTTCTACAGTCTTTTACTTGATTTCTAAACCGTTGTCTAACAAGAATGTAATCTATTTGATATCTTCCTATATCTCCTGGCATCTTCCACGTATATCGTCTTCTAGCATGATGTTGAAATAAAGTGTTTGTAATGATTAAATTGTTCTTGTCGCAAAATTCTACCAGCCTATTTCCTCTGTCGTTTCTAGTGCCTAAACCAAATAAACCTACTATTGCTCTTTCCCTACCCTCACCTACCACTGCATTAAAATCCCCCGTAATTATTAAATTTTCATGTCCTTTTACGTGTCTTAATATGTCTTCGATATCTTTGTAGATTGCTTCTACCTCTTCGTCACTGTAGCTAGAGGTGGGCATGTATACTTGTATTATTACTGTGTTTACCGGTTTAGATTCTAATCTAACCATAAGTACTCTTTCATTCTTTTGTAAGTAATTTTCTACACAGTATCCTATCTTTTTCCGCATAACTATCCCCACTTTTTATAATTTACATAAACGATATAGTGAATGTAGTGAAGGTAACAAAGATACATATGTTTGCTGATGACACTTTAATATATGCTGAAGGTGCAAATGTAATACACCTGATTCAATCTGTAAATAGCGACTTAATAAGAATTAGCAAATATTTAGTTGGAAATAAGCTGAAGATAAATGTTGATAAAACAAAATGGATGTTGTTAACGAATGATAGAAGTTATCAAATGATCAAAACAGAAAATAGGAATGTACAAATAGATGGGTCTGATATTGAACTGATAGAGAACATTAAATACCTTGGCGTAATAATCGACCGAAAATTAACTTTTAAAATGCATCTACAGATGGTTATAAATAAAGTAAGCAAAAAGGTTGGATTTCTGAGAAGAATTAGTGCAAAGTTATCAAGTTTTGCTCGAATAACTTTATATAGAGCAATAGTTCTCCACACCTAACATATTGCAGCACCATCTTATTTGTCTCAAACCAAGGTGATTTGGAAAGATTGCAAAAGATACAAAATCGTGCAATGAGATGTTTATTAAAATGTAGCAGATTTGCCAAAATCCGTAAAATGTTAGAATGCCTTAATTTTTAAATGTTCAGGAACAAATGAAATATAATAGTATGGTTTTATATATAAAATTATAAATGGTTTGCTGCCTTCGTACTTGGTTAGCAACTTAATTAAAGTGTCAGATATACATAACTACAGCACAAGACAAGCAGACAATTACTATATATACAAGAAGAATAAAACGATAACCACAAAAATGTATTTCATTATGGCGTTAAGATATATAATACATTACCAAAATCAGTTACAAATCAGCCTTCTCAAAGAAAATTCAAGAGTAATTTAAAAAAATATATTTTAAGTTGTAGAAATGAAAACTAATTATATTATTAACTGTATTTTAATAATTTGCTTTATAGTGTAATATTTTGTTTTATACTTTATTAACCTATATTGAGTTATGCAATAAATCTACTTACTTACTTACTTACACCCAAATTTCCTTCCTCGGTTCCTGTATGAATTACCCTGAAGTCTCCACTCCAAAAATCTCCCGCCTCTGGCCACCGAACTTTGCTGATCCCTACTATGTCTAATGATAACCTATTCATTTCGATTTTTAGGTTCTCTAGCTTACCCACTTGCTTCATAGTTCTAACATTCCACGCTCCGACTCGCAAAATGTTCCGACTCTTATTCTTAACTTTCCGATCGCATCCTCCAAGTAGTCCCTCCGGAGATCCGAATGGGGACTATTTTAACTCCGGAATCTTTTACCCCAGAGAATGCCATCATTTTATTATAATTTAGGTACGCTGTGTACTTGGGAGATAATGTGGTGGTTTCCCGTTGCCTTCCACATCGCGGTAGTGTGTCTTAGACTGCCATACCGACCCATATGGTCTCTGCCAATCTAAGTACCGAAGAGCGCTGCCCTCTTTCGGGGACCTGTCTTAGTCTGGTTCCTCACTAACGACCCTACTACTTTGGTTGGACCTGTGGTTTGGCTCTTTAGCTCATTAGAACACGCAAGCCATTTCACCTGTTCTAGTAATCTAGAACTTCGGCAAGGTGCAGGTCCATTCGAAATGGACCTAAAAATAATGAAAGTAAAAACAACACATTGGTCACGGGGGAGTATGTTGCAATAAAATTTGAAAAAAAAACTAAAATGATAGAAGAATAAAGCGCAAATCCTGCAAACATTCCAAAAGAAAAATCTGAAAAGACACAATATATTATGTGTGTGGCATGCTCAAACGAACCTGTCCTGTGTTTAGGAGAGTGTTTTGTAAATTATCATAAATCAATATGATTACTGTACTTTATATAATATTATACCAATGTATGTCCATATGTTTTGATTTTGTTTTATTTGCTATGTTGCAGTAATATTCATGTGTGTTTTTCAGAAATATAGGTTTGTAAATTCAAATTCTACATAATTTATTCAAT